>JABSTT010002845.1:0-30866 GCA_013339685.2 Hyalomma asiaticum
ATCATGGTGCTGGTTCAATGTCAAACGCGCTTATAATGCGTGTTATGTGACAAATGATGCATACGCTCTAATATAACTCGGCCTGCTTTTGTCCATTTTGCTCGTACCCTCAGAATTTGTTTATGAGGATTTGCGTCCCAAACGCAAGATATGATTACGAAAAGCGCAGTAATGAAGGGCTCCGGAAATTACTATCACCAGTGGCTCTTAACGCGCACTCACATCGCGCAGTGCACGGCCCTCAACATTTCGCCTCCATCTAAATACCTTCGCCGCCGCTGCGATTCGATCCTGCGACCTTCAGTTCAGCAGAGTACCATATAGCCAATAGCCTACGGTGGCGGGATATGATCCCGTAGGGTTATTTCAGTGAACGGTGGCCATGATAGGCACGTTAGCGTACTGTAGCTTGCATTTCTCTTCGACAATTAATGTGCCCATGTTAGTACCAACATTACGCCCTACCTTAGTAGTCGAAGATTCGACGGAACAATGTCTGTCAAGGGTCATACATTTCATGAGAGTAAACAAACTCTCGCCAAAGTGGCAAGGAAGAGGAATGCTTTATCATGTTTTGTGACATTAAAATAAGTCAGATCATGAGCTATAATTTAGTCGCAACCCATGTTGAGCATACACCTACTGGTGCACTTCGCACGAAGACATTCATCCCGCTCAAAACACTTCGCTGATTGCCACGCGATTATTGATAAGCAATTTCCTCGCTGGCGGCTTCGCATGACGCAGATTCCCACGGTGCCTGCGATCTGCAATATTATTCATTTATTATATGTTTCTATAGGGTTACATCGTCACTGATTAATATTACTAGGCTTAACTTGGCAAAAAAGAATAAAAACAATGCTAACGCAGTAACATATAGAACCACCGGGAACTGTTTACAAAAGAAACGCATGCGAGCAAGGAACGACGCGAATTGAGACTTGAAACAACATATTTTGTCTATAACTCTGAAGTCAGTATAATCCAGTGAATATCGGCTTCGAATGCTTAATTATATAGTACTAAACTTCCCATGAAGGAACGTCTCCTTTGCGTGAATTATTGTTCTATTGGGGGCTGCGCTGGAAATTGGCTATAACAGTCAGGAGCCTGCAACAAGAAATGTATGCGCCTTGCTATTTTTAGGAAAATACATGTGTATAATCAATGTTTTCATAGCAGCTGCCATGATATAATGTCTTCATGGCAGTAATACTGGCCGGGAGGTAAATGTGGAAAATATAAATGAAGGGACATACAGCATAGACGGAAAATTTCAAACAATCATCACAAAGTATATGCATGTAGAGGCAGCCGCACGAAAACGTTTGGTCATACCGGTGGTAGGCTGTTTTTATTAAACTTCGGGAGACGCGCATGTGTTCGCACGTTTGAACACTATGTGCTATATTCCACGTGCAATGAACTGGGAGACATTTACCACTACATCTGGTCCTGCAAGCGCTTTTGCACCGAGAGAAAAGCATTCATGTACAACATGCAAAAAAGAGGGCTTCCGCATGAGAGCACTGAAGAAATTATATATCCGGAAGGGACACGGTCGCTTCGCAAGAAGGTGTCAGCTCTGCTTGTAGCGTTTCTTCAAGAGACAGGATTGAGTGACACGTGGTGAACAATGCGACATGGACAGAGACGCTCGGGCGGAGCAATTGCCGGCAGATCTGCCAGGCTAACACCGCCTGTAGCCACAACACCACTACTACTACTACTACTACTACTACTACGTGCTCCAGCATTCCTAAACTTAGTCCATAAAACGACGAGGAAACGGAAAGCCGATGTACCTGGATACTTCGCGGCATATATAAGGCTGTAAGGAAAGAAAGCGCAAAAAAACTGTGCTGCTATGGAACCACCACTGTCTAACAATATTAACGCGGGCCTCAAGGCCCAGTATCTCAGATTGTGGGATGCCAGAATTCTCTAAACAGAAATGGACATACCCTGAGTAGTACTTCCCGGTGTGAGTGTACGGGTACGTGAGCGCCGCCTCCCTCGTAATTTCGGTAGATACTGAAGCTTCAACTTACAGACTGCACTTACAGTATTATCGAGGCTGCCGCCAGCCGACATAGCTGACGTCAATGTCATCGAAAACGAGGCCGAGCAGCAGAAGTCTCCTTCTGATGGCGCGTCTTCTGACCATGACTAGGCTCGAAGAATCCGACAGCGGAACGCTGCTATAGCACTAGCTACATCGCAGGCGAGACGAGGGATTCCGCCACGTGATGCCATAGACACCTAGTAGGGCGTCTGACGCCACTGAAGGAACCGAAATATAACAGGCATGATTTTCTACCAATTTTTCTCCCAACCACAACAAACTAACAGTCTGCATGAAATGGGACCAACAAGCTAGTGAAACCCGACAAGGCCGCTGTTGAGAAATTTCAAAGCCCAGTCCTAGCGCGGCTGACGCCTGCAACAACCATGGAACCGCCATGTCGCTGTCCGGAATTGGAAGCTACGCAAGAGAAGCCGCAGCTTGCACAAGACCAATGATCGCTGTATGGCTAGAGTTCTATGGCAGCCGCCCTTGCTTGCAGTAATGGTTGACCGCGTCTGGATAAGAAAGTATAGCATGTGCGAAGTATAGACGACGAAGCCAAAATAACTTGGCTACGAAACGGGTGTTATACCAATGCCTCTTCATTGCCTAGAGCATACAAATAGGTATATGCATGAAGGTATTGAGTATGATGGCATTGTAAAAGCCAGCGCGGATTTCTACGAACTCCTGAAATTTAGGATGACTTACAATACTCTTTCTGGCATTGTAGGGCACACACACTTTTCAAATAATTGCAGGTGAAATACTGTGCTACACCACAGAGCTTATGAATGAGAGCTAGATTATAATGAGCACAACGATTCAGTAGAACAGCGCAAAGTTCAGCGGCAGCTAACCTAATCCTCCGCAACTGCGCTCATCAATGAGCAAAATATAGGCTTGATAATCTCTTGATATATCTTTAGCGCAAATTTATTCGTGACTCGGAAATTCACTCTCTCACTCACGTTTTTCGCCTTCAAATGGCACTACGCCAACAAAGCAAGTCTCATAGTCCGAGTAGGCCACCTCACAGATGAAAGGGTCGCTCGTGTCTGCGTAAGAACAAGCAATGCGTGTCACTACTGTGTCAAAAACATACAGCCGTTTCTCTTTTTTTGCGTTTCATTCCAAGTACCGAGTTTCCATATGTGCTTGCTCATTATGATTCAGTTGTGAACGCTGTGCTCAGTGCTTAAAGTGGACATCACTTTTTGAGTGAAATCACAAAACGTTGCAATCAGTCGCCGAAGATCCTGTGAACATGTGTGGGAAATATCACTGCGCTGCTCCCCACCAAGTAATTCGGAATTATTTTGGAACAGAACTGGAAAGCGCGCGCAATTATTTTAACAAGTGATGTCATGGAGGCACCTTCTGCTTTGCCTGAGGCGGCAGGAGAAATGACTTATTTTGTGTTTTGGCGGGAACATTATCCGTTCTTATTTGTTCCCTCTTAATTCTACAAATATAAGGAAAGTGCTCATCACTCATAAAGAGCGAAAAGATATTAAAGCGACGTAGTCGCTGCTCTCAGTCAATCAATTTGCTTTAAGAACAGGCGCTGTCCAGCTGCGTTTGAAAGTAAATTGCAGATTTCCCTTCAGCCCCGAAAGCGCAGAGTCCAGCCAATAGCACATGCAATACTAGCATGTGTTACGTTCGGACGGTAACAATTGACGTACTACTAAAGCGATGTTGTCGAGTCAGCGATAAAGGCGAATTTTGTGAAGTGTAGTGCATACAGAGAAATGATACCTCCGTCCAGAATCAAGAGAGCATCGCTGGGGTCATTGGGATCTGCCTCGTAGTATTCATATGACAGGTATTCTCTGCAATATAATAACTAGTGTCACAACAATGGTGACTATTTTCACTTCGCACAGCATTAACAAACTCACGGGAATAGGGCATTCCAGTAGTTCATACACCTTTGTGGCTGTCAAAGTGATACTAAAAATAGGGTGTAACGAGAGGGCGCGACACGACGCTGCGCTGTGTATGCAGTCAAATTTGTTGACAGCACTTTGGAAACATCCAAGAAGCGGAGCCATACTGTGTAAAGATTGAAATGGGCACAAAGACACCTCTACAGGGACAGCTGTTCACAGCACAAAGTTTGAAGGCACCAAGCGATTGAGGTAGAAAATACAAAAGAAGGCAGAGGCGCAAGGTATCCGGTTCTTCCGGAACTCTGTGCCGGCTCCCCAATTTTGCGACATGCGCATTCACGAATGTCACGCTCTCGGCACATTTACGACGTGCATACTCTCACGTTCAGTGCGTTAACCAGGGCATGTGAAGTATTTGTTGTGAATTATATAGGTATATAATAGCTTCTACCATAGGACCAGCCTTTTGTATGCTTTACTGTATGCCTTGTAGCCGTTCCAACGAATAATTAATATATATATATATATATATAATTATATATATATATATATATAGATATATATATACATACAGGACTGTATATGCAAAAATAGCTTGGGTTTGCCGCCAGTTTTAAACAGAATTGACGGTGCGCCTCTTAGAGCACGACGGTTTATTACACCAACGTTTCTGTGGGAGCCCGACCTTTTTCAAGACATGTTAAAAATATCTACAGGCCAGTATCACCTTTTATACCGCACTTTACCTGATAGTAAGGAGTGAAGGACAAGGATGGGAAAGGGGATGAGTAGGGTAAAAATATATGGAAATAATAAAAATAAAAAATAATCAAGAAGATTGCTGGCATCCTCACTGCAACAAAAGATGAGCAAGTCAAGCAAAAGCAGCAACTCTCACACCGAGTGCTGTCCGAGTCCCTAGACAATGTCTGCGGACTCGGACAGCACTGGCGCGGCGGGCGGCTCTAGTCCTGTTCGCTGTCTCCCCATTTTTTCCCTTTCACGTTTTTTCTCTCTTTTTCTTTTTTCCTTCGTTCTCGCTCTCTCTCTCTCTGTATGTGTGTGCGAAGGCCTCTGACGAAGGCCTTGACACGGCCGAAACGTTGGGCATAAAAGTATTGCTTTTCGTGCTTGTACCCGCTTCCATTCTTATACGTGCCGGACCCACTGAAGTTTCTCTTTCTCTCTCTCTCTCTCTCTCCTCTCTCTCTCTCTCTCTCTATATATATATATATATATATATATATATATATATATATATATAATATATATATATATATATATATATATGACACTAGGTTTTGATCAAGACCTAGCACCTAGTGGCCGGCCACTTACTGAGCGGCGTTGAGAACTAAGAGGCCTAGTTTAAGGCGCTTTATTTTTCTCTTTTTGCAACGTCACTTCCTTAGCATAAACTATTTGCTAACTTCTCATTCGTCGTGTGCCCGAGGTGTGCTGAATGTAATCCCAAAGATTCCTGCCGTGCTGCTGTGTTAAGGAAGGAAGGAAGGGGAAAACAGAAAGGCAGGGAGGTTAACCAGAAATGGCGTCCGGTTGGCTACCATACACTGGGAGAATGGGAAGGGGGAATAGAAAGATGGGAGAGAGAGAAGCAAGGGGAATAATGAAAAAGACGTTGTAGGACAAGTCCAACTGTCAAAGGCGTTCGCGCAAACCAGTCATCGTGAAAAAGCGCAAAAGTGCTTTTAGTGCCTTGTGGGCCGACGAGCGATGAGGGCGGTGTTCGAGTATCATCTGTAAGGAAAGTGGCCGATCGTCAAGGTGGCGTAGCGTCTCAGCAAGGGTTTTCCTTTCCTCGACGAATTGCGGACAGTGGCACAGCAGATGGTCCAGGGTTTCGTCGGTGTTGCACATCTCGCAGGTTCCACTGTCGATCGATCCAATTAATGCGGAGTATGCCTTTGTGAAGGCAACTCCCAGCCAAAGTCGACAAAGAAGCGAGGGCTCATGTCGAGGAAGTCCTGATGGAGGGCGGAGCTGCAGGGAAGGGTTTAGCTGGTACAGTCGCGTTCGTCTGATGTTTGGTGAGTTCCACTCAACCAGTGAGAGACGGCGTGCCAGGTGTCGAAGCTGCATTGCAGCATCTGTCCTTGAGAGTGGAATTGAAATAATGTTCGCTTCTTGATGAGAAGTGCGAGCTGCGCCATCTCCGGACTCGTTGCCGCTGATTCCGCGTGACGGGGCACCCACTGAAATTCAATCTCGTGGCCATTTTTTCGGAGGTGGTGGTGAAGCACGATTACATCGTACGTCAGCTGCTCGTGGCATCCACAGTGCATACGGTCAGCTCTTAGGCTGCTGTGTTAAAATGCACCAACTGCCAGGGTGGTCATGAGGCCTCACCTAAGGATTGCACACGCGTACGGGATGAGCGCACTGTGCTGAAACGTATGGTGCGGGACCACACACACACAGAGGCTGCTGCTTCTATCAGGCGAAGACGCCGTCGTCACCGAAGAGCCTCAAATAAAGTCGCTGCTACCGACAGAGATGCCATACTTTCCGATAAGGCGGTTACTCTGCCAACAGCGAACTCCGTGAATATGGACAATGCGAACAAGAAAAAAGGGCTAAGGCTTGCACCTCATCAAGAGTGGCCAGCACTTCCACGAGTCCAACCTGCCTCGAAGCCACATCAGATCCTAGCCCCATCGATGACTTCAGCAGCCACTGAAGCGATGACGACGGTAGATCGCCAAGTCATAATAATGTTGAAGGCGCTTATGGACGCCATGCATGTTCTGCTGTGCAACCTGAAAACTCCCTCAGCGCAGAGCGCGCTCTAAGTGCTGGACACCCTGAGTCCGGTGCTTGCGGCTCTTGGATAAAAACCACGACCTGCAATATGCCGTCGTTTCAAGTGGAAGTCAGGAATGCGTCTCTTTTTCAGTGGAACTCCAGAGGGCTTAAGTGAAGCATGTTGGATTATAGGCAGTTCGTCTTCATAAACCAGTTCCCTATTATTGTGATTTGCGAGCCTAACCTGTCAGTTCCCATCAGGCTTTCTGGGTATGGGTGCCTTATGTCCTCTACCCATGGAGAGTGCAGCGAAGTCGCTGTCTTTTACGGTGTGGCTTGACTTACGTGCATCACCTTGTGCCACCTGACGAAGGAAACCAATATGCTTGCCCAATCGTGAAGGACAACACAACCTTCACAGTTCTAGGAGCCTACATATCCCCTACATGCCGGATAGATTGCGAGTGATTACGTAGAATTTTGAAATCGACTCCACAGCCTTGGGTGATCACAGGCGATTTTAACGCTCATCTTTATCTATGGGGAAGTTCGAAAGTCAACTCCAGAGGCAGCCAATTGGTTTCGTTTTCCTCTGAATGTCAACTTTGCCTCTTGAATGACGAAAGCCCCGCTGTGATGTGTGATGTGCGCGGTTTAAAAAGTGCGCGTGAAAATCAAAAGAAGTGAGACAAAGAAAAAGAAGAGAACGAGAGAAGACGCTCGCGGACCGGCAGGACAGCACATGAAAGACGATGACGACGAAGAACAAAAGGCGTGGCGCTAGAAAAGTAAAGTAAACCGAAGCAACCAATCAGCAACACCCACGGCGTTGGTGTTCCCAATGGCGAATAGCTGAAGAACACGGGGACGCACGGTGACCAATCAAAAGATAACAAATAAGCAAAAGCGAAAGAAAAGCGAGCGGCATTGGATTCTTCGAGGAGTTCCACGAAGAAGGGTCCAGGAAAGAGAGTTCCAGGAAGGCAACGGAAGGCAGAAGATCGTCCACCGGGCCGGGCGTTGAAGACGGCAGTCGGGTTCCGGACACGAGCCACCAGGGCTTCACCCGACCGGGACCTCCTGCTTACCCGACTCCAGCCATCGGAACCCCAGTGGCTCGCAAGCTCCAGGCGAGGACTTGCTGAATCCTGTTCACGTAGGCATAGCTGGAACAGTCGGGCTACGGGTCCGAGTTCCACGCTGAGATGCCTGGCCAGGATGCCACTACCACCTGAATGACTGCCTGGCCGCCCACGTCCTCCCTCGCAACGAGACATCCGTCGTCATCCTTCCGAGCCGGCTACACTTCGCTCACTTGTTCTCTACTCAAGCACATCGATGATTTGGTGAGCCATGCAGGTCTCCCGCGTCGCCTTCGCACATCACGGCCGGACCCGTAGAGATTAGATTGCCCGGACTCTCGTAACGCATTAGAAATTTATTAGGACGTACTGCTTTTTATATTCTGTTATGGTTTCGCTTCTCTCTCAAGTGCTTGTCGTTTAGTTTTTGTCTATCTGCAACAGTTTAATTAAAGCTTGTGTGTGTGTATTGTGTTGTGTGAAAAACGGCTTTGCCCTCAATTAGACTCTCGGAGGCTTCGCTTGAGAGAGTCGTTCCCGAAAACGAATCTCTAAAAAGAACCTGCATATCACCACACTCGCTTATCTGCGTGGAGCAGCGTATTGTAGCTGCCTGGACCTTACTTTCGTATCACGTTCATTTACGAGAAAAGTACATTGGTTTTGGGACTTGGAAGCCCGAGTAAGTGATCACATCCCAACTTATCTGAGGATTGAAGGTTTGACGGGATCTGAATCCTGCAGAGCTGTTGTGAGCACTGCTTGATCTAGATACAAAACAATCATGGAAGATTCTTGTCGCGCCGGTTCATCGAACAACATAGAGGAAGCGATAAAGATAGCCCTGGAGTCCACCACACAATCACTCTGGAAGAGTTCTGTACGCACGGACTTCGACATCGAACTCGAAAAAACTTCGTGCAATTCACCGTCGTGCGGAAAGAAGGTACAGACGCACGAAGTCTATCCATGATTTGAGACTGGCAAGACGCACACAAAAGTAAATACAGCGTCAAATGAACAGCTGGCTTCGCGGCGATGGGTATCCTTATGCGAGTCTCTGGACCCGCGAAAGCCTTTATCGCTCGTATGGAGAACTGTTCTTGGCCTCCGTACAGCACCCGGTCCGCGCTACCCATTTAAATCTCTGGCGCTCCATCTAAACTGCAGTGAGATTGAAGTCGCCAAGACTTTCTATAAAAGGATTGCTGGTGAGGCAAATCCTGATGGAGTGGTGGCGGGGTCGCCCGATCACCTTCTTTCCTCACGTGATCCTCGCATAGAATGTCCATTTTCCATGGAAGAACTAGAAGCTGCACTGACTGTGTGCAGGCATTCTTAAGCGCAAGGACCGGACGGCATTACTTATTGCGCCCTTTGCAACTTGGGTGAACAAGCACGGAAGGCACTTCTGATCCTTTACAACGACTATGGCAGACGGGCACGGTGTCGCAGGAATGGAAATGCAGCCGCTTCTTGAGGCCGGCAAATCTCTTTTGGACATCTCCTCATACTGTCCGATCGCGCTCGCCAATTGTGTCGGCAAAAAGATGGGCAGAATGATTTTAACGCGCCTGGAATGGTACTTGGAGTACTGCGACGTTTATCCCGACGCTTTGAACAGTTCGAGACGCGGTCGATAATCAACAGATAGAGTTGTTCATCTGGTCACATACGTCCAACACCAGGAAGCCTGTAAGTGACTATCTGCCGCTGCGTTCCTAGACGTTAAATGCGCTTACGAAAACGTCACCCATGAAGCGATTCTGAGAGCGCTAGACTCTGTAGGACTTGGTGGCAAGATGTACAGTATACGTGGGTATGCAGCTACCTACACATGAGGACGTTGTACGTTCACACAGGGAACGACGGCCCGACATCAAAGCATGATGTGAGCCGTGGAGTACGTCAAGGCGGAGTGCTAAGTCCAGCGCTTCTTTACCTAAGCCTCAATGGATTAGTAGACCATCTGTCAAGCACCGTACAACATTCCATCTATGCCGATGACTGCGGTAACCCATTGAACGACGCGGCCCAAACTCTCAAGTGCGCATGTGCGCAATCTTTATCCCCCTTCCCTCTCCCCTTTAGTTTCCTATATATATATGCACCAGTGTCAATAAAACGAGCGCTTTGTCTTCTGTTGGCATGGTCCGACTGTCACGTTTACTGCTGGAGCGGCGTGGCCGCCTCCTAACCAACAGTGGAGAAGAGGATCGGATTGTCCGCAGCCACATGGATCAAGTGCGTAAGCGGAGCACAGATGAAACGCCAGCAGCAGAAGACATGCCGAGGCCATCTACACCGGGTTCCCCAAGGCCGGTACGACTAGAAACAACGGTGCCGGCTACCTCCCAGAGTATCCCAGAATCGCAACCACACATACTACGTCGCTCCACACGAACCAAGAAACCGGTCGTGCGTTTTGGCTCCTAAGGGGGAAGAAATGCGGTAACCCATTGAACGACGCGGCCCAAGCTCTCAAGTGCGCATGTGCGCAATTTTATCCCCCTTCCCTGTCCCCTTTAATTTCGTATATCTATTCACGAGTGTGAATAAAACGAGCGCTTTGCCTTCTGTTGGCATGGTCCGACTGTCACGTTTACTGCTGGAGCGGCGTGGCCGCCTCCTAACCAACAATGACATATGCGTATGGACGTCCGCTGTGACACGTATTCAGCTTCGTGCTCGGCTTCAGAAGGCAGCCACGACAACGTTATGTTACTTTCGGAAACAAGGACTCTAATTTCATGCGAAAAGTGTGCAGTGGTGGCATTCACCAGGAAACCAATGTTCGCATATAACATCTCCTTTAACGGACAACTAATACCATAGAGCAGAAGTCATAGGTTCCTGAGAGTAGTAATTGACAGAGACCTGTCTTGGACTCCGCACGTGAACTACGTGAAAAAAACCGGCTGACCGCTATCTGCCGCTTGTTCAGATTCCTCACAGGAAAAGCTGAGGCCTGTCCATACACGCTATGCTTAAGCTGTACAGGGTTCGTCGGGTTCGTCGGGTTCCTGCGGTACAGGCTACCTGCTATCGCCAACCCCTGCAAGACTAGCCTGCGCACGATACAGAGCATTCACGCACAAGCTCTTAAGATATGCCTTGACTTACCGCGCAGCGCGTCAACGACGGAAACCATTGCCATAGCGCAGGATTTCTATATCACGACGGACATCGCCGTTGAGACCATGCGACTTCACCTCAGGCATGTGGCTAGGACTCCCTCACACAATCTGGCGAGCCTCGTTGCTGCAAGGCCCCGCACTTCATTCAGCGCTAATGTCAATGCACACAGTGCGGCGTTTACTCCAGGGTACACGCCTGCGGCTAAGCGAGTGCTCCCTCCGTGGTGTTTGAGTCTCCCACAAGTACACCTCACAATTCCTGGGATACAGAAGAAGACAGATCTACCAGTATCTGCGCTAAAGCAACTCAGCTTGCACCTGTTGTGCGAGCGGTACGGTAACCATGTACACGTATACACCGATGGATCGACGACGTCTTCCTGTTCTGGCGGAGTGGTGGTCGTACCAACGCAGGGGATAACGATTCGACTAAAGACGTCTCATGTCACGACGTCCACGGCGGCAGAACTCACGGCTCTACGTCGTGCACTAGAACTCATCCGTACTGAGAGGCCGAGAAAATTGGCTGTGTTTTCAGACTTGAAAGCGGCGTTACAGTGCATACGGTCAGCTCTTAGGCGCGGATGCCACGAGCAACTGATGTGCAATGTAATCGTGCTTCACCACCACCCCAGAAAAAATGGCCACGATATGGACTTTCAGTTGGTGCCCAGTCACTGCAGAATCAGCGGCAATGATTCCACAGATGGCACAGCTCGTACTACACATCAAGAAGCGAGCATTGTTTTGATTCCGCTCTCAAGGACAGATGCTGCAATGCAGCTTCGACACCTGGCACGCAGTCTCTCACTGGTGGAGTGGAACTCGCCAAACATCAGACGAACGCGACTGTACCAGCTAAACCCTTTCGTGCACCTGCGCCCTCCATCAGGACTTTGTCGACATGAAGCATCGCTTTTTTGTCGACTTTCGCTGGGAGTTGCCTTCACAAAGGCATACTTAGCTTCAACTGGAGCGATCGACAGTGCAGCGTGCGAGGTGTGCGACACCGACGAAACACTCGACCATTTGCTGTGCCACTGTCTGCGATTCGACGCGGAAAGGAAAAGACGCTGCGCCAACTCGATGATCAGCCACTTTCTGTGCAGATGCTGCGTCCACACCTCACTCATCGCTTGTCGGCCAAAAAGGCACTAAGAGCACTTTTGCGCTTTTTGAAGACGACGGGTTTGCGTGAACGCCTTTGACTGTTGGACTTGTCCTACAACGTCTCTTTCATTATTCCCCTTCTTCCTGTCTCTCACATCTTTATATTCCCCCTTCCCTCTTCCCCAGTGTGGGGTAGCCAACCGGACGCCTTTCTGGTTAACCTTCCTGCCTTTTCTGTTGATGAAGATGATGATGATCCTTCAAATTTGGCGCATACCCACTACGGGGGATTGGCCAAGACCTGGAGTGCTTAACTTTTAGCTGGTATATTGTTTTTCCCTTCATTCGTTCTCATTTGTTTGAAACGCGGACAAAGAAGAAGAGGCGCCTGCCTCGTGCGTCTTTATCTTCATCCGTGTTTTGTATAGCGCAGCAACCATCTCAAGATGAAGATGGCGGGAAGACATTGGCGGGGTGACCAAAAGAGCAGCGCATCGCGCCTCGGAGCTAGGGGTCGCAGGTTCGATTCCACGGTCACCTAATGTTTTCATTCTTATTCGTTTTCTTATTTGCCGCTACCTTGAATTTTTGCCCTCGGAGAACGCTTATTTCTCGCTCACAACCAAAGACGCCGAGACGGGAATTTCTGCGAAATGAACTTCCTAAAGTTATTCTGTAAAAATTTATTTTATTTATTTAGTTATTCCCTACCCACAGCGCCTCATCGCATTATTGCGGGGCAGATAAATGAAAGAAAAATATAAAGCACACATTGCGGTAGCAAGCTCTAGCAGCATCAAAGGATCATTAGGTGACCCACGACACCAAAATTCAATGCTCAAAATACGAAACACAAATACGACAAAATATAAAATGTTCTCTTGTCTCACTCTTCACTGCCGTCGATGCCTTTCATGTGGACCAAATAGGTTGCCGTCTTTTCTGACCAGCTGAAGTACGTTCTCACACCGGTGGCACAGAGCTGGGATGAATCGTTGATGTTTGAATATGCCAGGGCTGTGCGGGGGAGGTTGCCTAAAGTCTGAAAAAGAGTTCTCGTCACAACGCTACTTGGCATTAAACTCATTCAATACAGAGAGTTACGCTATTATCTACACGTAAAGCTATATATGACCTAATGCAGAATAGAAATCAGGTACTGCATAAATACCGGGCTCCTAAATACTGGGTTGCGTATGCAGATTTCCGCAGACTTGTATAACGTACACTGCATCTGTAGATGTCGCTATGCACCTCACGTAGTCCAGACTATGCATTTAAATTGGATTACATGACATGCTTGTGCAAAACGCAGCCACACCGGCATTTCGACAGGTGGATCAACTCCTTGAAGTTGCACATCTGCATAAGACAGGCAAGGGTTAAGCCTTAATTCTTAATTTCCTCTGTACCCGAACAACTCTGACTGTACATATGTTTTTGCTGTATTGCCGCATTGTTAGAAAATAAAAATTAGCAGTCATTTCAGCTGGCGCCGAGAAGACAGAAACCGAAAGGTATTAAGGAAAGAAGCAGTTTATGAGGGGGAATGACGTCACTGACATTTCAACCCGGCTTCAACCCTACCCCTGTCCTGTTTTTCACGTTATACGCATGCTCACGGAGGCGGTCGTTGAGACAGCGACCTGTCTGAGTGACATAGACGCGGACACATGCAAGTGGAATACGATACACGACTCCGACACATTTTACATAACTATAATTAACTTCGTGGTTCCTTTTATAGGATTTCCTTTCTTCACAGTTTGGGTCAATCATTTTGCACATTGAACCAAGATTGGGTGGCCCGGACAACAATACCCTAACATCAGCTGGTCGCGCACAACATCGAAAAGTGCGCGGCGAGCTGACGTTAGAAATTTCTCAGGATCCTTCTCTTGTTCACTCAAGAAATTTATGGCATGCTCCATTGAGTTTAAGCCTTCCGAAAACACACGAAGCGAATCGTTCCTTATGACGTAGAAGCAATCGTCTGCTTATCTAAGAAAAATTCGTTATTCAGGCATACATATCGCTTGAGTCGGGCGTTCGAGTGCTTCCATCGTAAATTATGCCGCGGTGACCTGAAAATAAACACCGAATGGGCGTTCCTTGAAGTTGCTTATAGGACTTGTATAGTGACTCATTGTACTTTACCATCGTCACCTCTCATACCTCCCTCTATCTCTATTTATCCCTTTTCCCCTTACCCCTGTGAGGAGTAGCAGGCCAGAGACTCACTCTCCAGGCCGACATCTCCTCCTTTCCTCGCATTAAATGCTTTCTTCTTCTTCTTCTTCTTCTTCTTCTTCTTCTTATAAAAGGAGCCCTGGAAAATTGAAGTGTTATCCAAGCAGGACTAACAGCTTGCGTTGGTCACGAACTTCAAACGGTGTTCTGTCGGCGTCGCCTTTACAAGGCGTTGCATTGTTCAACGATGCGCCACCTTGTTGCAGTAATTGCGATAGTTCTTGTTGTAGACCACTAGAAGAATCTTCGGCTGTGAGCTAAATAGGAACGCACGTCCAAGAGGGCGTTGCGTTGAATGGTACCGTAATGTAATTGTCGTCGAGCTTGAGATCGCGCACTTTGTTAGTGAAGTTGCACAAGCCACATGTTAGTGCTGGTCCGCATTCCACAAGTAGTGAAAGGACGCGGTGCAAGTACTTGGAAAAGCTATGAAGCGGAGAACGTCCGTAATCTTCCTTTGGCCGCATTGGTACAGCAGGCTTGTGTACCTCATGTAGAAAGCAGCAACGGAACCGTTGTGGCTAAGAGTGCAGTAGAGGTACTTACGCCATGGGGCGACAAAATGAAACACCTCCGTGAGTAACTTTTTCAAGTGTTTTTGTGTGTTGCTGGCTGGATCCTTGCCGAGTTGAACGTAGGCACTCTGGTCTTTCATTAAAGACAGCACCATGTTGGCCTAATTAATCGATTCAAAAAGCACTGTGACGTTACCTTTACCGGCTGTGAGAATGACTTGGTCATTATTCCCTCGAAGGCTTTGAATCGCATCGCGCTGCTCTAGAAACAAAGGTTACATGAATAGTCTAGAACGGAATTTGGACAACACACTCACGCTCGCATCTGGGCTTCATCGCGCCGTAAAGACTTCATCTCGGCCATGGCACTTAGCACTATGCAGACCAAATGCCTGGCGTCCGTTGTTGGTCCCGTGTTGAAGTTGATGGCAAAGTTAAGAACAGTCAGCTCGGATGCACTTACGGTCTAGCAACACAGGTTGCGCACAGTGGTTCTGGCTACGCTCTTGGTCGATGTCGGGTGCAAAAAGCGATGAAGGTCATGGTTTTCTCCCTCTCGCGACTTCCCCTCAATGGGAGCCGAAACGCCGCCTCTTTACTGTTAAATTTATATTTTCTAACATTTGGTCGTCGTCTTCTTTTACTTTTGAATGTGATGTGTGGGGCCCAAAACGAAGACAACCCCAAAAACAAAACTCAGCAGCGCTTCGCCTGCCGCGTATAGGCTAAAGCCAAGCTTCGCTTTCGCATACCTACTTTACTCCTTTTCTTCTTTCCTGGTGATCTTTATTTGTTGCTCGCAAAAAATCTTAAGCACCATGTCAAAAAACCCAAGGCGTCGTATTGTTCTGTTGTATTCACAATTCGCTTGCTGAGGTGCGTAGTCGTTAAAGCAGCTACCTTCGTTTCGTAGGTACATGAGTTCAAACAAAAACACCGGCCTCAAAATATTTTTACTCCGATACATTACTTTGCTCCACCATTCTACACAGGACCTGAGTGGCTCAACGTTTCTGGCAGCAACTGGCTTCGACCTGACTATTCGTACTAGGACTGTCCCGATACAGGCTAGGCAATACAAATGTGACTGGCAAAACAAGATGCCTTTCAGTAGCTGAACCTGACGTTTTCCACGAGCCCGCACTTGCCGGCTTGTGACATGGCGGCGCAATTTGTATTTAAACGGCAAGGAGCCGGTAGTCGTACTTACGAACTGCACCCACACGAAACTGCACCCAGACGATGCAATATCATCGTGCGACTTCACAGACTTGGCAGATGAGAATATCGGCCACCGCACCGCAATTGAAAGACGGAGGACGCTGTTGCGTGGAGACAGCAACAAGAAAACGCGTTCCCACACGGGGCACTGCTGCGCAAGATTCACCCTAGTTGTTACGAATGCATACGACACAAACGCTAAGAGCGGTTCACTCTTTACCACACGACTCGGCACTGCCTCCAATCTCCAAACCACCGACTCGGGAGCAGTGGGACGACCTACTGAGCAGATGAAGCCCTGGGGAAGAGCGTCTTCTGGTCGACAGATTGCGACGGGATGTAAGGGACTGCGGCGTCCTGCAAACTCGGTACATTGAAATTGCGATGGACGCCATTCCCGAGAAGTAATGCCGCGTAGCGATATTATGCTTTGCAGAATAAGACATGTTATAATGTAATAGCAAATATGACTTACTCTCCACATATTGTAAACTTGTTCGCTTGATACCCTTTCGGCGAGAGAAAAACACAGGCCCACAGACAGCGTCCATCGCAAAACCACAGCAGGCAATGCGACAAAGGAACTTAAAGCCAGCACCGACTTCGCATTTTATACGCGAAACGACATGTTCTAATTGGATATGTTTTGATTTTCATTAACATAAGCACGAGTAGCTTCGCAAGGAATGCTGGCTGAAATTAAAAACGAAAAAAAAAAGAAAACTCGTGCAGATCTAGCTCGATCTTTGACCTTAGCGTGTACGCCGTCTGTAGGCAAAAGCGACAGAGGCAACTGATGTCTCACCTGTCGCAGAGTAAGCTATAAAACCAGAGAGGGGGACAGTTTGTTGACCACTGAACAAGAAAAAAATATTTCAGTGACGCGTCGTTGCATTTAACATCTGCTGGGTGCTGCCGCTACTCCGTTGTCCGTGCTTGATACGCACATGGAATGCTTGGCTGCGTTGGTTGGCTCATGTGTTCAAGTATTTATCTTTTTATTTGATTTATTTCTTTCTGTATTTACAGAATTGAAGCAAAAGCAAAAGGCTACAGAGCCTGAGAGAGGCTTTTGCTCTCTCAGGCTCTGTGTTAGCCACAGTGTTAAACACAGTGTTCGCCCCGGAATACAGTGTTAGCGAAATACAGAGCTCCTGCATTATTAATGTTAGCTAATGCGTCTGAAGCACTGTACACCGTATTATTTACGGACACAGTGCTATTTTATCCACATGTAAGGAGCCTTCGAGACGCTAGTTATGTGGAAAACTACAGATATTTACATAGTGTAGCTTCCTTCCGCAGAAAGTGCTTTTCATTTCTGATGCTTAATTCTGCGGAACAAATGCTGCACATTCCTAAGAATAAAAAACGCGATCCCTAAAATTAGAGGGTTACTTTTCATATCAGAGAGTGTAAATGACATTAACGTGTTGCTAAAGGCTTCAATAACCGCGTGCGGTTTGCCTCAGTTCTATCCAGGCAATGAACTTGGGAGCATCCAGCTCAAACGCATATCCACTTACATGAAATTGCGTGCACTTCCATGCCGCTAGCCAAAGAAATGCAGTTTGGGCTCTCGAAGCCGGCGCACTGAAGTGAAGGTCCAAATTAAATAACTTTTGTAAATAGTGGTGTCCAGCGCAAATTCACTAATGGGTTTGGCTAAGGGGATTGTGTGGAGGTTAAAAGGTAGTTACCGACACGGATGACTAGTTAAAATGATTAATCAAATGTGACTGATAACCTAAAGCGCTAGATAAATGGCCATAAATTCGGAGAAATACAGAGAGAAACAAGCAGTTTGGTTTCGAGATAGATCTTACACTTAATACATCTATTTTCATAACCGCTTAGACTACAACCAGCGGCATTCTCAATTTGCATGCGGAAGATAGTAAGTGTCTCTCTATGAGCGAAGCAACATCGCCATAAGTAAAAGAAGGTTGGGGCACGCTGTTTGGAGCGTGGTATCACGAGATAATAAGGAATTGAAGTCGTAATATACGCCTAATTTACAGCAGACATGTTTCCAGGCGATGCCGTCGTCTGCCTGCAGTCTCTCAGACAGACGACTTAACGTCACATGAGGCAACAATAGGGACACCTACAATTGTTTCTTAAAATGAAGCTATAGGGGTTGCCAACCCGGAAGAGAAACGAATTCGGCGTGTGTACGTGCTGACTACGCTTGACGAAGAGATCATGTTTAATACGCAGAGATTTAACGTTCTTTAAAAATTGTTCGTTGCTTCATCACAGGTAAACCACAACTCAAGGTAATTCAGTTGAAAGAAATGATGCTGTCTACACGGGTCTAAAAAGAAAAAATCACAGCATATCCACGGGGTGAACGATGATGAGTGGGCGAAGCTCCGGAGTGAATCATCGGTAAACCGTGAATTTTCCGTGTAATTCGCCCAGTCGATCATCATGCAAAGACGTGAGAAACACTGTATTCGAACGCTGGGATCTCGCATTTAAGGGGACGCTAGCACAAACGCAGTACACTCTAGTAAGGGGGAGAGGCCACAGCGTCTTACGCAGCCCCTTACACAGGCCGGAACGCGCACTGCGTTTGCCGACGCCATCACATGACTGCTGAAAGAGTATAAGGCGGAGAGGCCACAGCGTCTTACACCAGCTTCTTACACGCGCCGTAACGCGCTAGCACAAACGCATCATCATCATCATCATCGTCATCATCATTATCGTTAGAAACGGGCAGTCTTTCGTTAATGTTGGGTATTTAGTCTCATCGTGGTGCATGTTTTCATGTGCGCTTCGTGGCGTAGTGCATGGCTTCAGGAAAGAGGTAGCTGATCATGATGATGATGATAATGATGCGTTTTTGTCCAGGTAGCAGCCTGGACCCACAACGCCATCTATTGAGCTATTCATAAACTAAACTAGAGGTGGCTGCATACATACATACAGAGGAGGGACAGACCCATACCCTAAGGAGCTTCGCCCCTAAAACGCGTGTTGTTTACGGAGCCATGCTGCCTCAGCAACAGTCCTTGCCTGGGCCAGGAATGCGAAGCGCGTGGCATATGAGGTAAAAAGCTCAGCCAGTTCCTCAAGAATGAAAAAAAGGCTGAGGTCAATGAAGATATGAAATTACACGTAAAATGCCTACAGTGGTTAAAAACGTAAAAGCTCTTGTTATAGAAAACATTTGACCGTCTCCAAGAAAAAAGTGATGGGTGTAGAAGTATTTCGTGTGTGTAGAGTTCTGGGAAGTGATGTTGCCTTTCTCGTCCTATGCTCTCACATGAATAACGGCTCTGATAATCAGAGCTGGTTTTGGGTCGTTAAACCGCACAAATCAGTCGATCCCTACCCTCACGCCACATTTTCTCACTCTCCCATCTTTTTTTCATCACCTCGCTATACTACGCAACGCACGGCTTTGCTAAGGTAAGGGGTGCATGTCACATTCCCACTTCCTTTGCAGCATCTTACCCTTATGTAGTAGTGGGTTGAGCGCATGGCACAAAACAACGAATTATGCGGACACATTCCGCACATTAGCCCTTTTAAAAGATGTGAGCGCACCCTTATTTCACGATGATGACGATTTCTGCTCGCGCCTGACGGAGTTCCTTCGATCTTAAACAACTGTGCTGCTAAAAACTTCTGGCCTTTAACAATTTCCCGCCTCTGGAGAGCGCACGCTCACCTACGAACTTCGTCCATCTCACTTCAGAGGCCGGAATAGTAGCTGTGAACTAGTTTTGCGTCAATACTCGCCATGTACCCGGTATTTTCAGAATCAGAATCCGAATCAAAAATGTTTTTATTTTCCAACGAAACTGTTGGGGGTCCTTCAGGCGAAAAGCTGCACTATACAGCTTGAATGTGCCTGAAGGCCCTCACATGGCAGCAGCAACACCACAAGCAGCATACACGCACATGTTCACCATATATCCAATTATAACACACATTTTCAGTGCAACAGAAAAAAATGTAACATGTTGAATAACATAAAGAAAACATGGTATACATAAGCAAAATAGAAATCTAATACATGTTTTCAGAGGAAATGTCAAAATACATTGCTATACATCAAAAACAGTGGGTACAACACTAAGAAAAAGTATTAGTATAAAAATGGCTGTGATGCACAACCTGATGATAGACTTTTTATTGAAACACTGAGCGCGAAATAGATATAGACTGAGCGCGAAATAAATACCTTCATTCAGATTTGCAAAAGTACTCTCTAATTTGTTTGCGAGTCAGAGTATTTCGAGTAAATTTTTCCGTTTTCAATTTATTTAACAATGAGGGTAGGCTATGTCTCAGCGACTACATAAGAATTTGTGCGCCTGTATGGTACGAACCACCTGTCTTGGCTACGAGTGCGCGAGTCACTTTTTTTGTATTCAAGTCGTGACGTAGGTGTTAAGAAGGATTGGACTTTGTCGGAGCCGAAACAAAAGGAATATAGAAGTCGGTATTCGTAAAGACTTGTCGCACGTATTATATTATGTTTTTGAAAAAGTTGCGCAGCGGGAT
Source organism: Hyalomma asiaticum (assembly GCA_013339685.2). NCBI lineage: Eukaryota > Metazoa > Arthropoda > Arachnida > Ixodida > Ixodidae > Hyalomma > Hyalomma asiaticum. The sequence goes on from JABSTT010002845.1 coordinate 20,566, forward strand.
GAAAATAGGTTACATTCGCTATTTGTCGAAGCGCACGTTTTTGAACTTGAAGAAGTGCACGAATATTACCTTTTGTGGTGGTGGCCCACACAAGCGCCGACAGCGGCACAGCACACCAGCGGCTGATGACAACGATTTTGCTACTAGTTCAACGTGATGGGTCCAATTCATACCTTCTGAAAACGTAGCGCCTAATACTTGGTATTTTCTCAAAATTTCAATGGGAGCACCATCCAAGAGTAATTCTTGGGCAGTGGTAATTTTAACCAAAAATTAGGCCACTAATCCGATTGCACTTGAATTAAAGGTGACACGATAGAAACGTCCCACACTACACATTGAACTGCAAGCGCCACATGTGTCCCGATTCGGATGGGAACAAAGTCCATTTTGCAGGCTTATGCAATGATAAAGACACCCAAGGACACTGTGGGCATGAGCTACGCGCTCGCGGGTTCTTTCAAGTGCTGTTGCACAAAGGATGCCATGCACAATACTGTTGTTCCTGCGGTCAATCTGTTTCGGTGAAATGTCACAGCACTTTCTTATGCAAACAGTTTTAACGTGATAGCGCTACGGAGCCCGTATTGCCGAAATTCCGCTACGGGCATAGGCCTCCCTATGGACGGCGACGATAATTTTGAGCTGACGCCATGCTTCTCGCAGCAGTTTACCCTCCAATACCTCCGCCATAGCACAAGTACGCTAGTGAACAAATGCAATTCAATTTCTCAGAATAAAATCCCTGAAAAAGTTCTAAACTACGAGTTCACTCAGGCCATTACATACGATTGCTCGGACTCTAAATGTATGAGATAACTTAAATGCGTTACAAATATCGAAACGTAATCATTCTGCAAATCATTACTAGTCCTCTGAACCACGAAGGTGTTTAAATGTTCTATAAAGGGAATGATATATCGTTTCTAAGTAATAATTGCATTGTAACTCGTAAGAATATGTTCAGTTATAATGAAACTTACTTTCCAAAAATTATAAACGCCGTCGCTTGTTCAAGATATTGCCACTGGAAAATATTAAGACTGCTGACAACGCGCGTTGAACAGTTAGCGGGCACATTTTGATTGAAAAATAGCCTAAACCAGCCCTTGCTTTTTTTCTTTTATAGGTGGAGCAACTTTTATGTAATTCGATGCATCAGGACGTTCATCAGTGTTCACGAACATGACCTGACAACGAACGAGGTCATATAATTGATAACAAGGAACATAAAAAGGCTATAGGTTGAATCAGTTCATAATACTATAGCGCAAAATGTTTGCGTAAATTTTTTTTAGTTATTTTGCAGCTGCGTCAGCTCAGGGTTAAAGCCATGAGTGTACACTTGAGGGAAGCGAACGCATCACGGGGCCAGGCCGTTCAACCAGAATGTGGGGCTGAATACGCTACGAATGGTAGAGTTAAACGACAAATATAAAAGAAAAACAGTGTGAGAGATTGTTTGTCGCACAACACGACAGCTGGGCGCTATTCTGCAGTGCAGTCGGTGCTGAATACACGCGTCCGATTTATCTCAACAGCTGCCTGATGAGAAAAACGTGCGTCCTCTTGTTGACGCAGAAAACGGCGCAATACGCCTGGTTGAATGCACACAAAGGATGGTTACAGAACATTCATTTCTCTCTGTGTTAATCTTTTTCTCAAGAAGCCTTCACAAATATTATGGAATCCCACATAAATAATAATTATCACTGTTACAGGGCCGTGTTCAAGCTCCCCCGGCGCGAAGTCGGCGAAGGGAACGACGGCAGTTTCGGTTGTTCCGTACGGAAGCAGACACAGTGAAAGGATCGGAGACGTGGTTGCGAAAACAAAACAACAAAATTTAATCTATAATAGGGCAGCGCAAATAATGCAAAGTAAACAACACTTCACTCAACTAACAATTATGCATTGATAGCGATGAAAGAGCTTGACAAATAATAGCACGCGAAAATAACAAACCACTAAGAAAAATAACTAACAACATTAAATAGGGCAATGAGAACAAGCTATAGGAGTACAATTTACAAAAGTTATGAAAGTTCAGGCAGAAAGTTCAGGAGTAGAAACGAGTGATGGCATACGTGGTGATGACCGGCAGCGCTGAAGGGTCCACGACGGTCTGGTGCGGCACATCTGGTACGGCACAGCGTTGAGGTCGTTGGAGTTGCAGCGCTGATGTTCCCGGGGAGCTAGTGCTTGATGGCAAACCCGAGCAGTTTGCACTAACTCGAGCCGAAGTCCCGATGCCTACGTTGCAGACGGTAAGCACACATCTCAACTAGGCGAAGCGGCTAAGGTTAGGTGGCCGGCCGGTACAAAGCCACGCTAACAACTTCTAGAGTGATACGATGATCGGCTTTATGCCATGTCAGCGAAGCGACTAAAACTCCGTGGTCCTCAATACTCCTCGCTTAAATACCCGCATGTTTTTCCCGATTCGCTGTCTTCGAATCGGAGCGTGTTTGTGACAATTGCTCCGGAACTTCATTTCTTGCTCCGCCCAAAATATCCCTCTCGCAATTAATGCGCTGGAGAGAGCGATGGTCAAACACTTTCTCGTGGTCGCCGAGCCGGCATCTTCATTCAACTCACCTGATTGACAGGTGATTAGTGTCCGAGTGGCGGGGGGCCTTCTTCGCTGGTCACAAGAAAGATATGCGTAGCCGTCCCCTCAGAGGCGAGGGGCTACCGACACACAATAGAGTACTGCGCGCACGTGTTCAGTGCACGTCAAATGGCTGCCCTGCTGTCTTGCCCTGCATTGCTGATTCGAAGCACCGCGATGTTTCCAGAACCACGCCGGGGGGCTCGCGTGGGAACGCACCAAGCCAGAGCTTCCCAGCTCAGAGGCCCATCTTCTCCCTTGTTTTCTCCGAAGAGAGTCGAGAGCTTTTGACGTCTTTGGAGCGGTCTATGCGCTTCTAAAGTTGCACGTGCGGGAATACCGTCAACCTTCAGTTATATTCCACCACGAGGCAATGTCATTCCGTGACAACGACGATGCGTTTTCGTTGTCCAAAGCAGCGATCCCTAATTGTGTAATTTCGATTCTGGACGCCCTAAATTACCAAGGGGACCTCTGCAGTAACCCAGAATGACGCCGTTTTTGCCCTCTAAGTACTGCGAACCGCAGCAACGTTGGTGTGTACTGTCGCATGGTAAAATACAGTGACAATTTCACTGCCATAGAGGGTCGGGAACCACCTCTCGCGCTTGGTCTTGCAAACGGCTTGGTATGTTTTGAAGGCTTCTACACTAGGTCAAATTATTCAAGAAGACTAGCTCGCACCGAAGATATTGCGACCGGCATACTTGTCTTTTACATGCTTTCTGAACTAGGCTCTTTTGGAAGGCTTCGAACGAGGTTCCCTGCCAACCGCGTAAAGGCACCTTGCTTCAAGATCGCGCTCGAGTGGCTGGTTCAACGAGAAAGTTCGCCCGACTACCAGGGCCTCTTGGTCTCACGCAAGTGGCGTCCTGATCACTCCGCGCCTGCGCACGATAGTCTGTTCGCACGGTCACTGCATTTTTTAGGTTCTCCGAAGAGTTCTTTGTTTCCCTTCGTCACACTCGTTCTAGCTTGGGGACGCATGACCTTATGTAAGTCAGTGCGCTGCTTCTCTTACATTTGAGGCATACGATAGCATCAAGAAAAAAAATCCACGCACCTCCATGAAGTGAATAATGAAAAGTGGACGAAGCACTAGGGATCGTTCGGTGTTACTGTAAATCACCCGTGACATTGCCCACTAAGGGCAATGTCACGGGTGATTGCCCTTAGTGGGTGCCAACGCATTTGTGTATTCAAACGTATAGCTTCACTGGCTTTATTCAACAATAAAACAATAACAAAGCATAGACGTTTCGCCACCTATGCGGGTGGCATCGTCAGTACACAAATGGCGTCCCATGAAAGAGTACATCAACTTATATCTTGCCGTAAACATCCGGCAAAGGACCACGATTACTGTTGCATGCATTTTGATTATGACGGATGAACCATGACTCGATGAATTTCCTTGGGCCCCATCGTTGTTCCCGTGCCAGCGTCTTCACATTATCGAAATCGAACACGTGTCCTTTCGTCAGGCAGTGCTCGACTAATTCCGTCTTGGCACGTGTTGAATGTGTGGCTTTGGTGACGTCCCTGGCGTGTTCCTTGATGCGAGTACGACGTCGTCGCCCGGTCTCACCGATGTAGCAGGCATCACAGTCCGTGCAGTTAACTTTGTACAGAACTCCGCTTTGTTCGTCGGAGGGGGTGCGGTCTTTTGGTTTTGGGAACACGTTAGCCAGTGTGCGCATGAGTTTAAACACAGTCCTAACGCCCAAAGGTCGCAAGGCCCTACGCACAGCTTCTGACACGCCGCAGACATACGGGATGCACACAACAGAATTTTCATTGTTAGCCCTGCTCTCGCGAGGTCTTTGCATGCGGCGCCGCGTGTCATCACACGCGTGTATATACACACGCGTTGTCATTCATGCTCCTGGTCTTCATAAGGTTCCTGCTTTCCCACGTCGTCGATCGTACCGGCTTCCGCATTACATTTAGTTAACGCGCACGCTGCGAATCTTTATTTTTCTACTATGTACAAGAGAAATCTCCCACCGAAAATACATTGCACGTCGAGATCTAGTGCCTATATATATGGGGTGGCAGGTGAACGGCTATGCAGCGCGAGCAGTCGGTTTTTAACACGAAAGTGTTTTCATGCCGGGGTCCGCTAAGAAATTTGTGACGTAACGGAAGTCAATCTGTGGAAGAAACGAACACACAACAAAAAGTTACACTCAGGAGGACTCGAACCCACATTCACCTGGGATTTCAGGAGAGGAGCTGGAATTTCTACCAGTACACCACCACAACATTGCTCATACAGGGAACATATGGGCCTTATATGTTCAAGGCGGGGCTTTAGAAGTTTCGTTTAATTGCTGTCCGGTTAAGGTAGAGTTCTTTAGTACCGTGAAGTATACCATCGCCTCACTTATACTGCCCTCTTGGTTCGTTTAGATGGATATTAGGAGCGTCCCCTTTATAAATGGGCGATAGCCGGGCCACCATGCTCTAGCTTTATTTCTTTTTCCTCTACAAACATTTCTGTTCTCGAATCACACATATTTTCATAACTATTGTTTCTCTTCGTCTACCTATTTGATCTATTATTGTTCCGCTGTGATGTAACAATCTTACCCGAGCTACCTTGCGCTTTTGTTAGCTCCATACTTTTCCGCCACCAATACTCTTAGCGCCTTTTACTAATCTCTATCGCCGACATGTTCAGCTTCCTCGTGTTACTCCTGAAACCCATGGCCTCCTGTAGGGTGGTGTCCACAGCTACACCTGGGTGGACATCTGTACATTCAATCAAAATATGATCTGTCGTTTCCCTAGCTTTTCCACAGCACGTACATGTGTCCCCTTCTTTATTGAATTTCTTTCTGTAACTTCGGGTTCTCAGGCAACCGGACCTTGCCTCAAACAGTAAAGCGCTTCCCTTTGAATTATGGTAAAATTTCTCTCTCTTGATTTCGTCTTTCCCTTTTCTGTAGTTGTTCAATGCCGGCTTCTTCTCCATTCCTGCTATCCAATCCGAGTTCTCCGCCCCTCTGACTATGCTCTTAACGCTCTTTTTCGTCCCATCCGTTTCGTTACTGGCTGTATACTTACTGGTAAGCCTCCTAGTTCTCTCCCTCCATTGTGAATCAACGTTCTTCCTATACAAATACCTGAATACTTTCGCTGCCCATCTACTTTCTTTCCGATTCACTGCGGTGGTAACGCCATCTAGGAACGATGGATAGAGCGAATCAAATTGCCATGCCAATTCGCGCCTGGAATGAGCGCTTCCGTAGTCTTCGTCCCTCGATCGCCGCGGAAATTAGAGGTGTGACGGCGTCGTGAGGGTGCGTTTCTCGGGCTAAGTACGAATGCGAGCGCTAGAAAAATTGTCGTCTATGGCCAGGTGTCTTTAGTTGCCGCGCACTGCTGCAGGATCGCAAGGACAGCTGTAGACAAGACAATGGCCTTCCACTGCAGTGGGCTGTGTTTTCACGAAACGATCCGCTGTTAACCCAGTGGTTTTCGCTCGCAAGGTGCTCCCGCTTGGTAAATGAGGTTCGGTTTTTATTGATCTTAATTATATTGTTACGAGGAAAGACGCAAGAGGCGAAGCTATGTACAGATGTATTAGAAAGGAACGCTGAGGCGCTTGGCCATGAACAAGCAGCCCGAGCAAGCCTCGCTAAAAACGTCCTCCTCGTCGTCTTTCTCTCTTCGCCTCTTGACGGTCGGTGGCACGGGTCCGTAGCAATATTAAGCAATGATAAATTAGTCCTGGTCTACGGAGATATGGCTGAACTTAATTTGTATCAAACTAGGCAATGCGTGATAGGAACGCTTGTGTGCAGCGTCAAGGTTGGGGGCGATTGACCCGGAGCGAGCTGAGCGCTTACCTCCAACCTCAGGAGAAGAACTCTTTGGTCCGCCGCGGTGGGCCAAGTGGCCGTGGTGCTCGGCTGCTAACCCAAAAACGCGCGTTCGATCGCGACCTTGGCGGTCGCACTTTCTATGGAGGCGAATGTGGCAGAGGCCCCCGTGTGTTGTGTGTTGTCAGTGCACGTTAGGTGGTCAAGATTTGTGGGCACTAAACTGCGGCGTTTCTCTTCGTTCTGTTTCTTTCATTCCTTGTCTTCTACCCCCATGGAAGCAGAGCCGTATTCCCGACGTAGGCATCAGAGAAAGCGTGCTCTTCTTAATAGACCCCTTTCCTAATTCAGTCTGGCGACACTGATTCAAGAGGCACTTCGGCTCTGCTACTCATCACTCTATACGCTGTCCGCCATCAGTTGGTCGTAGAGTGCGGCGTTGTTCCGTGCGTACGGGAGGCAGTGCTTTTTTGAGGTGTCCCGTTCTAGTGCGCGGTCGAAATTGGTTGGCGGCTTATGTTTTTTTCTGAGAGTTGGGGCGCAGCGGCATCATGTCGTGGACCAAGAGCCTGACCATTATACCAAAAAGCCTTGATATAGGCAAAGTAGAGGCCTATCGAACGACGAAAAGCGCCGGAAACCGCAACGAACTGCGGAGCCACAAGTTCGTCGCAGAAAGCTACGTTCAATGCTCGACCATAGAAACACGTGCCGACACAACGAAGTAAGTACTCTCACAGTCGTTTTCTTTTCGCATGTTCACTGGTGGTGTGGTTAAACGTTACAACGGCAGTTCGCGAGGCACGCGGTCTGACTAGCTCGTGTGTACGAAGTGACCTGCCATTCATGAAATCTATCTCGATACATCTGTAATGCCTGTTGCACGTATGTGCTTTGCTGGCGACAGCAGAAGTTTACTCGTCCTTCTTACTCCGATGCAGTTATTCCACACTTGTGCACGTACGCGCGAAGTGCTTCAGGAGCCAGAAGAAGACGGCAACACCGTACACCGCAGTGGCGCACCGACGGGGGGGGGGGGGGGTTTCGGGTGTTGTAACCCCGCCCTGAGGCCGACCTAATCCCATCCCACTCCGTAACTGCTCCTATGTCCTAGAAGAGAGTGGCGCTAATGTCTCTGCAAAATGCCGAAAAAAATAATAAAAATAATCATCATCATTGATGTTACTATTATTTGGCATTTTATTTTAATTTATTTTGGCATTCTATTTTAAGACCTTATTGTGCGCCTTCCTGAATAAAAATACGGTCTCTCACAATTTTGCCCAAAATTCCAAAAAAGGTAAGACTCCATGGGTTTTTTTGTGAAATTTTGACTCGATCAGAAGTCGCACAAACTCCGTTTTACCGCATCGTAGATCATTCCTGTACTTATTGCGCGCCTTCCTGAATAAAAATACGGTCTCTCAAAATTTTGCCCAAAATGCCAAAAAAGGTAAGACAATAGTATTGGGTCTTTTGTGAAATTTTGACTCGATCACATGTCGCACAAAATGCGTTTTCCCGCATCGTAGAGCATTCCTCTAATTATTGCGCGCCTTCCTGAATAAAAATACGGTCTCTCAAAATTTTGCCCAAAATGCCAAAAAAGGTAAGACTAGTATTGGGTTTTTGTGAAATTTTGACTCGATCAGAAGTCGCACAAACTGCGTTTTACCGCATCGTAGAGCATTCCTCTACTTATTGCGCGCCTTCCTGAATAAAAATACGGTCTCTCAAAATTTTGCCCAAATGCCAAAAAAGGTAAGACTATAGTATTGGGTTTTTTGTGAAATTTTGACTCGATCAGAAGTCGCACAAACTGCGTTTTACCGCATCGTAGAGCATTCCTCTACTTATTGCGCGCCTTCCTGAATAAAAATACGGTCTCTCAAAATTTGCCCAAAATGCCAAAAAAGGTAAGACTATAGTATTGGGTTTTTTGTGAAATTTTGACTCGATCAGAAGTCGCACAAAATGCGTTTTCCCGCATCGTAGAGCATTCCTCTACTTATTGCGCGCCTTCCTGAATAAAAATACGGTCTCTCAAAATCTTGCCCCAAATGCCAAAAAAGGTAAGACTATAGTCTTGGGTTTTTGTGAAATTTTGACTCGATCAGAAGTCGCACAAAATGCGTTTTCCCGCATCGTAGAGCATTCCTCTACTTATTGCGCGCCTTCCTGAATAAAAATACGGTCTCTCAAAATTTTGCCCCAAAATGCCAAAAAAGGTAAGACTATAGCATTGGGTTTTTGTGAAATTTTGACTCGATCAGAAGTCGCACAAAATGCGTTTTCCCGCATCGTAGAGCATTCCTCTACTTATTCCGCGCCTTCCTGAATAAAAATAGTGTCTCTCAAAAATTTTGCCCCAAATGCCAAAAAAGGTAAGACTATAGTCTTGGGTTGTTTTGTGAAATTTTGACTCGATCAGAAGTCGCACAAATGCGTTTTCCCGCATCGTAGAGCATTCCTCTACTTATTGGCGCCTTCCTGAATAAAAATACGGTCTCTCAAAATTTTGCCCAAAATGCCAAAAAAGGTAAGACTATAGTATTGGGTTTTTGTGAAATTTTGACTCGATCAGAAGTCGCACAAAATGCGTTTTCCCGCATCGTAGAGCATTCCTCTACTTATTGCGCGCCTTCCTGAATAAAAATACGGTCTCTCAAAATTCTTGCCCAAAATGCCAAAAAAGGTAAGACTATAGTATTGGGTTTTTTGTGAAATTTTGACTCGATCAGAAGTCGCACAAAATGCGTTTTCCCGCATCGTAGAGCATTCCTCTACTTATTGCGCGCCTTCCTGAATAAAATACGGTCTCTCAAAATCTTGCCCAAAATGCCAAAAAAGGTAAGACTATAGTATTGGGTTTTTTGTGAAATTTTGACTCGATCAGAAGTCGCACAAAATGCGTTTTCCCGCATCGTAGAGCATTCCTCTACTTATTGCGCGCCTTCCTGAATAAAATACGGTCTCTCAAAATCTTGCCCAAAATGCCAAAAAAGGTAAGACTATAGTCTTGGGTTTTTTGTGAAATTTTGACTCGATCAGAAGTCGCACAAAATGCGTTTTCCCGCATCGTAGAGCATTCCTCTACTTATTGCGCGCCTTCCTGAATAAAATACGGTCTCTCAAAATTCTTGCCCAAAATGCCAAAAAAGGTAAGACTATAGTATTGGGTTTTTGTGAAATTTTGACTCGATCAGAAGTCGCACAAAATGCGTTTTCCCGCATCGTAGAGCATTCCTCACTTATTGCGCGCCTTCCTGATAAAAATACGGTCTCTCAAAATTTTGCCCCAAAATGCCAAAAAAGGTAAGACTATAGTATGGGCTTTTTTGTGAAATTATGACCTCGATCAGAAGTCGCACAAAATGCGTTTTCCCTCATCGTAGATCATTCGTCACTTATTGGCGCGCCTTCCTGAAGAAACATACGGCTCTCTCAAAATCTGCCCCAAATGCCAAAAAATGGTGTTTTGTGAAATGTGACTCGTCAGAAGTCGCACAAATGCTTTTTCCCGCATTCGTAGAGGATTCCATCTACTTATTGAGCGCCCTTCCTTAATAAAATAACGTTCCCATCAAATCTTGCCCAAAAGCCAAAAAAGGTAAGACTATTAGTCTTGGGTTTTTGTGAATTTTGACTCATTCAGAAGTCGCCCCTAAATACTTTTTTTTTGCCGTATCACAGAGCATTCCTCTACTAATAAGCGCTTTCCTGAATAAAAATACCGTCTCACTCAATTTTGCCCCAAATGCCAAAAAGTTAAGACTATAGCAATTGGGTGTTTTGTGAAATTTTTGACTATCGATCAGAAGCGCACAAATGCGTTTTTCCCGCATCGTAGAGCATTCCTCTAC
>JABSTT010002846.1:0-42817 GCA_013339685.2 Hyalomma asiaticum
GCAGGAACTGCCATGTTTCAGCATACAATTTTGAAATACATTTTTGAACAAAAAGCAAAATTATGCAGTTAGAAACGAAGTCCGTTATAAGTGGCAAGCAGGTCGTGGGTTCGTGGGTTCGGGTCCCACCGAGGGCAGGTTTGTCTTTTCGTCCACTTTATTCCTTTCTACTTTCTCCACAATTACAATACCACAAATAACTTCCCCTATGCTTTCCTAAGCTTCACTGTCTGTTTGCTCATTAAGTTTTTCTAACAAATAAAGAACGAGCCCTTGACCCCCTCCCTTTCGTTATTTCATAGCGTGGCCTCGTTGTCGGCAGACTTGGTGCCTTAGGTAGCATGCGAGGGCTTATTGGGCAGCAGCCAGCTCATTAAGTTCACGTTCTACGTGACGCCTCCTGGCAAGAAAGTGTGTTCTACACACGCCGCCTTGGCCTCGAGTGGCGCTGCCTAACACTCCCAGGATAATACCTACATAAATACACAATAAAGTCGTACGGGGGGGACGACCGCCCTTGTAGCTCAGTTGGTAGAGCATCGGACGCGACATCCGAAGGTCGTGGGTTCGGGTCCCACCGAGGGCAGGTTTGTCTTTTCGTCCACTTTAATTCCTTTCTACTTTCTCCACAATTACAATACCACAAAGTAACTTCCCCTATGCTTTTCCTAGGCTTCACTGTCTGTTTGCTCATTAAGTTGTTTCTAACAAATAAAGAACGAGCCCTTGACCCCTTCCCTTTCGTTATTTCATAGCTTGGGCCTCGTGCGGCAGACTTGGTGCCTTAGGTAGCATGCGAGGGCTTATTGGGCAGCAGCCATCTCATCTAAGTTCACGTTCTACGTGACGCCTCCTGGCAAGAAAGTGTGTTCTACACACGCCGCCTTGGCCTCGAGTGGCGCTGCCTAACACTCCCAGGATAATACCTACATAAATACACAATAAAGCGGACGGGGGGACGACCGCCCTTGTAGCTCAGTTGGTAGAGCATCGGACGCGACATCCGAAGGTCGTGGGTTCGGGTCCCACCGAGGGCAGGTTTGTCTTTTCGTCCACTTAATTCCTTTCTACTTTCTCCACAATTACAATACCACAAAGTAACTTCCCCTATGCTTTCCTAAGCTTCACTGTCTGTTTGCTCATTAAGTTGTTTCTAACAAATAAGAACGAGCCCTGACCCCTTCCCTTTCGTTATTTCATAGCTTGGGCCTCGTTGCGGCAGACTTGGTGCCTTAGGTAGCATGCGAGGGCTTATTGGGCAGCAGCCATCTCATCTAAGTTCACGTTCTACGTGACGCCTCCTGGCAAGAAGTGTGTTCTACACACGCCGCCTTGGCCTCGAGTGGCGCTGCCTAACACTCCCAGGATAATACCTACATAAATACACAATAAGTGGACGGGGGGACGACCGCCCTTGTAGCTCAGTTGTAGAGCATCGGACGCGACATCCGAAGGTCGTGGGTTCGGGTCCCACCGAGGGCAGGTTTGTCTTTTCGTCCACTTTAATTCCTTTCTACTTTCTCCACAATTACAATACCACAAATAACTTCCCCTATGCTTTCCTAGGCTTCACTGTCTGTTTGCTCATTAAGTTGTTTCTAACAAATAAAGAACGAGCCCTTGACCCCTTCCCTTCGTTATTTCATAGCTTGGGCCTCGTTGCGGCAGACTTGGTGCCTTAGGTAGCATGCGAGGGCTTATTGGGCAGCAGCCATCTCATCTAAGTTCACGTTCTACGTGACGCCTCCTGGCAAGAAAGTGTGTTCTACACACGCCGCCTTGGCCTCGAGTGGCGCTGCCTAACACTCCCAGGATAATACCTACATAAATACACAATAAAGTGGACGGGGGGACGACCGCCCTTGTAGCTCAGTTGGTAGAGCATCGGACGCGACATCCGAAAGGTCGTGGGTTCGGGTCCCACCGAGGGCAGGTTTGTCTTTTCGTCCACTTTAATTCCTTTCTACTTTCTCCACAATTACAATACCACAAAGTAACTTCCCCTATGCTTTCCTAGGCTTCACTGTCTGTTTGCTCATTAAGTTGTTTCTAACAAATAAAGAACGAGCCCTTGACCCCTTCCCTTCGTTATTTCATAGCTTGGGCCTCGTTGCGGCAGACTTGGTGCCTTAGGTAGCATGCGAGGGCTTATTGGGCAGCAGCATCTCATCTAAGTTCACGTTCTACGTGACGCCTCCTGGCAAGAAAGTGTGTTCTACACACGCCGCCTTGGCCTCGAGTGGCGCTGCCTAACACTCCCAGGATAATACCTACATAAATACACAATAAGCGGACGGGGGACGACCGCCCTTGTAGCTCAGTTGGTAGAGCATCGGACGCGACATCCGAAGGTCGTGGGTTCGGGTCCCACCGAGGGCAGGTTTGTCTTTTCGTCCACTTTAATTCCTTTCTACTTTCTCCACAATTACAATACCACAAGTAACTTCCCTATGCTTTTCCTAGGCTTCACTGTCTGTTTGCTCATTAAGTTGTTTCTAACAAATAAAGAACGAGCCCTTGACCCCTTCCCTTTCGTTATTTCATAGCTTGGGCCTCGTTGCGGCAGACTTGGTGCCTTAGGTAGCATGCGAGGGCTTATTGGGCAGCAGCCATCTCATCTAAGTTCACGTTCTACGTGACGCCTCCTGGCAAGAAAGTGTGTTCTACACACGCCGCCTTGGCCTCGAGTGGCGCTGCCTAACACTCCCAGGATAATACCTACATAAATACACAATAAAGTGGACGGGGGGGACGACCGCCCTTGTAGCTCAGTTGGTAGAGCATCGGACGCGACATCCGAAGGTCGTGGGTTCGGGTCCCACCGAGGGCAGGTTTGTCTTTTCGTCCACTTTAATTCCTTTCTACTTTCTCCACAATTACAATACCACAATAACTTCCCCTATGCTTTCCTAGGCTTCACTGTCTGTTTGCTCATTAAGTTGTTTCTAACAAATAAAGAACGAGCCCTTGACCCCTTCCCTTTCGTTATTTCATAGCTTGGGCCTCGTTGCGGCAGACTTGGTGCCTTAGGTAGCATGCGAGGGCTTATGTGGCAGCAGCCATCTCATCTAAGTTCACGTTCTACGTGACGCCTCCTGGCAAGAAAGTGTGTTCTACACACGCCGCCTTGGCCTCGAGTGGCGCTGCCTAACACTCCCAGGATAATACCTACATAAATACACAATAAAGCTGGACGGGGGGACGACCGCCCTTGTAGCTCAGTTGGTAGAGCATCGGACGCGACATCCGAAGGTCGTGGGTTCGGGTCCCACCGAGGGCAGGTTTGTCTTTTCGTCCACTTTAATTCCTTTCTACTTTCTCCACAATACAATACCACAAGTAACTTCCCCTATGCTTTCCTAGGCTTCACTGTCTGTTTGCTCATTAAGTTGTTTCTAACAAATAAAGAACGAGCCCTTGACCCCTTCCCTTTCGTTATTTCATAGCTTGGGCCTCGTTGCGGCAGACTTGGTGCCTTAGGTAGCATGCGAGGGCTTATTGGGCAGCAGCCATCTCATCTAAGTTCACGTTCTACGTGACGCCTCCTGGCAAGAAAGTGTGTTCTACACACGCCGCCTTGGCCTCGAGTGGCGCTGCCTAACACTCCCAGGATAATACCTACATAATACACAATAAAGTCGGACGGGGGACGAACCGCCTTGTAGCTCAGTTGGTAGAGCATCGGACGCGACATCCGAAGGTCGTGGGTTCGGGTCCACCGAGGGCAGGTTTGTCTTTTCGTCACTTAATTCCTTTCTATACTTTCGCCACAATTACAATACCACAAATACTTCCCCTATGCTTTCCTAAGCTTCACTGTCTGTTTGCTCATTAAGTTGTTTCTAAGAAATAAAGAACGAGCCCTTGACCCCTTCCCTTTCGTTAAGCAGCTACAATAGTCAGTTAAAAAGTAGGCAGTTGCACTAGGCATTTAGAAACTGTATTGTGCAGTATAGGAAAATTCCCGTATTTTACGTTGCGAATCGACATTGCCGACGGCAATATTGTCTTTTCACGTAGCTTGACTCGGCTTGACTGTATTAGCTGCACTATGGGCGACGCTCATTACGTTTCCGGCTTCCGCCAGCAAAATTATGGCACTGCAGTGCAAACTGTTTGTGATGGAATCGCGTACAGTGATTACGTTTCCATCGACGATTTCGTTGTCACCTCCGAGAATTTCTCTGTCGACGAAATGATAGCCGAGTGTGCGGATGCGTGCACTGAAACCGCTAGCACTGAAATAAAATTGTGTGCCGATCACCACTTCTCTCATTTTTCCACTTTTCCCGTTTCTCGGCTCTTACGTTTATTTTCTACGGTCCCGTGAAAAATGTATCAGCGGGGTTCTACTGCAATAATAATAATAATAATAATAATAATAATAATAATAATAATAATAATATGGAGATTCAGCGCCCATGTTAGCCTCACTGTTGAACACAACATTTCTGTTAAGTAATAGAGTGCTGTACAAGTCAATGGAAAGCGTACATATGCGTTCGATTCATATGTACATTTTTATTATCCGTCACTCTATGATTGTGTGCAGCGTACTTCAAAACGCCTCAACCTTATGTCCTTTTGTCTGGTTTCTCGTGTTTCATCACAGATTTCGAAACTCGAATACCGATTTAGGTAGATTCAGTTTTGACCCCGCTATGACCATGACACGAAAAATTTGTATGATACTCGTTTTGTACGTCATTCTCAGATATAAATCACCACAACGTTGGACAAACACACTGTACACATTCTATTACCGTCGGACAAAGATATGGTAAACCAAAAAGGACTTGCAATGGAATCAACAAGCCATTGGTCAATTTGTTTGAGACGTGTTTAAGACATCTTTTAGCGATGTCTACAAGCCGAAAATGCACTATAGTGCTCAGCAAATGAAATGTGATGTTCGTACCGCGTGATGGCTGGCGCATTTTGCGCTCTTCAAGTTACGTGGATGACGGCAGAGGTAGCACACTTTATCACACTGTTTTGCGGAGTCTTTGGGTTTCACTGAATACCAAACGCAATCAGCTCGCTCTACAAAGTGCGAAGCTATGGTACCAAAAAGGGCCTGCAGCCATCCGCTCCGTGTATCGCGTTCCATTCGCTGAGCACTGTGCGAGCCAATTTCTTTCGTAGTCACGTTTTTCTGGTCACACGAACGGACGTTGTAGACTAACTGCCACTGATCTGTGTATGTCAACAATAAGTAGATACAATGCTCACCCGCAAGAAATATTTCTTTCGCACGCAAAAGCCTGAAAGATATGCAGTCACTGTGTCCCTCCGTGCTTCACCTCATCCTAAGCTGAACTCGTCGCTGCGCTGTACCACAGGGCTCTTTCGCCGCTCGCCTCGCCGTCCAGCAATCCACGTTCTCGTAAAGCATTCCTCCTCCAGGGAGCCGGGCGATGTGGTTGGCAATGCTTGCGATGACACGACTCGTTCGAACAAGGCTTCTTCTTCTTCTTATCCTCTCGGCCGAATTATCGTGCTGAGATCGCACGTGGTCTTCACGTTGTCGTTTGACTAAAGAATGTTACTTACGACGTTTTAGTTTTTTAAGCGGAAAGCCCTATATCTGTTTTTTTTTTCTTCCACTCTTCTTTTTTTTTGGTGAGTCACGATACACAACAAATATAACAGGCCATTCAACATAATGAGGTGGTATACTATTTATGTTCTTTCGCTCTAAGTGCTGCCAAATCGCTAGTGACCTCTGTCTTTGGGAGAAGAGAACGACGAAGAGAAGCGCATTTCTCAACAGTCCACTGTCTGGCGTGTATTAACTTCGTGGGGTCCGTCTTTTTAATCAATTGCTCTCTCCTGTTCTCTACGGCTGGAGTTTTCTTGGGAAATGAAGATGACATACGTAATCCAGTGAAACATTAACCTGCACTTCTTAAGCGGTAAAAATTATGAGCATTAGACCTGCAGATTGAACTTTGTACTGTGTGGAGTGTAATAGACACGTCACTACGGGAAATGACTGCAGCGGGTGTCTGGGCGATAAAGTTTGACATTCGTAGTGCTGAGGTTAACTCAGTAGGCAAACATCTTGTCACTCACTTGTGGTATTTTGAGAGGAGCCACTTACCGTGCTCTTAGCCACTCCTAGCTGTGCATTCTGAATGTTCAAGCTGACGATTTGGTTCCCTCGATCACTGGCAACGATGCTCGAAACACTCTTGCACATCCTTTACGATTTTTGAGATAGTTAGCGTGCCTTTGTGTTCACGGAGCGTTTGTCCTGCCACCAGCCTATTTATGTCGACATTCAGTCGTCGCCACGTTTTCGTCACCATGCCCGGATCCGAATGCCTGCACTCTTCAGCTGTGAGTCCGCAATACAAATTCGGCGACGACACTGTAGTCTCACCAAAGGCACAGGCTTGTGTTCATATACAACGATGTCACAGTTGGGATGGGCATTGTCTTAGGAGGTACACTCGCCAAGGAATCGCGCAATCAACTTGAATGATCGATAAATGCGGTACATGATAAACGATAAACGCGTGGACAGACTGCGTGCAGCCGCTGAAACTCGTTCTTACACCTTGCACGTTGGTAGCGATGCAGCCGCGACGAGAGAGCGCGGAGAGTTCCTCGTGGTTTCCCCTCGGAAGGCAGCGAACGCCAGCAAAAGCAGGTTCAGAACCACATTCTTTGCAAACTGCAGATGAGCACAATGGATGTTCACGGAGGGGGCCGTGACAAAGGTGGCCAGTTCGGGAGGGGACGCGCGCCCCCTCCCCACACACTTTTTTTTTATGTTTAGTTGCTGCTGGCTTAGCACGTGCTAGGTTGCTTCTCGGCAGAGCACGCTCGTTTTTCTTGCTCCTTTTTTTTTTGTAGCTGTCTCAAAACGTGGAAGACAGCATGTCTGTGGGGCAAACATTTTGCACAATGGCGGGGACACCCGCCGGGACTGCATTTGTTAAGTGCAGCTCAGTGCAGCCTGTGGCGTATGCTGGCACGCATGTGTTCTCTTGCCAGCTACTTGTAACACAGGATTTCGCAGAGACTGAACCACCCACTATAGCTAAAAACGAGAGCGAAATGCTGCACTGCACGCAACAAACGTAGCGAGGACGCACGGCGCCGCCATTTGCTGAATTCCTGCCATTTTTTCAGCGCACGAAAGACATGCACGTGCTGCCTTTCCGCACGACAAGAAATACTGCGATGACTCTGTCTCTACGCGCCCTTCTTTTGCCCTTATTGGTTATAAATAAATGAGTTGTTAAATATCAGAATACGCACATGTGCGCTTATATCAACGCCATAGTCTCATACGAACCAGTGATAAATCCGACACACTGCACAGAGCATGCACTCAAGCTCGATATATTCTGCTCATTAACCAGTACAACGTAACCGATGGCCGATGTGTAAACGAATTCGATATGTATGGAAAGAACGCAAAAACGGACGTTACACAAAAAAGCAAAAAAAGCATGAATTATACGCAATGGCGTGGACATATTAAGGAATTATTAGCCTATTGTATCTGCGTGGTAGTAGAGAGCATGGAGGTGCATTGTCTACCCGACCAGTAGACAATTATTTTCTTTTGCTGAGCTTATGCGAGCTGCGATACATGCGTTGCGCTGTACAGGAGCTGTTTTTGAAAGGATTGCACTAGTTTCGCGAACGCACTGATGAAATGTAGTGGAGGGCCACGTGGTCAACAACAGCTTGACTTAGGACGGCTGGTTTATGCTGTAACCCTGCTCAAACGTATGAAGAAACAGGGAACAGAAGAGAGCTTTGATTTTCAACTGATTTTTTTTTCAGTGCATGCTTGCTGTTTTTATATAACATAAGATACGCAGATCGCCTGCACAAGAACACTCTGTGATCAGATACACTCTAGTAGAACTCACCAGAAAAGCTCTCTCTATATCATTATAGGTGTGTGCATTTGTTTGCCACCTTTGAGATGAAAAATGCTTGCCATATCACTGCTTGGTATTTTTCGTTTTGCTTTTTCGCAAATGTCGTGGTCTTGACAAGAGCACTTCATTTGAATTTGCAATACAAATGGATCTATGTATTTCATGGTCCTCTCATTATAGAGCTAGCACTAGATCAGTATTGTCTCCTCGCTGTCGCAATGTTAGCTCTGTATACCGTTCTTTTGCATAAGTTGCTAAATGTCAGTAGTATAACGCCGGTGGCGAGTTTATCTCCGCTTCAGCGCACCATAAAGTCGGCGCTAGACCTTTTTTTGTCCACGCGCTGTTACCTCCATATGCCTTTCCTTCCATAGGTTGCTAAATGTCAGTAGTATAGCGCCGCTTGCAACTGTTATCTTTGTTTGAACATATGAGTGCTGGTTATGCCCATCGATGTATGCACGAACTAGTTCAATTTCTATGAATTTAAATTTCTGACATGCGCGCTGTCAGATAATTTTCCACCATGCTTGTCGATCCTTCTGGCTAATGTTAACTGTTGCGCCAGCCTGTTTCGCTAAGTTCCCGCAAAACAGCCTATAGATGTATATATGAATAGTTTATATGCATGTTTTTTGTGTGCCCTGCTTATTAAAACAATGCGCGCGAACATAATGTCATATATGCTGCTCAAAACGCACGTGCGCTATGTTCCGGCACTGAAACGCGTATACATGAATATATGAAGCTCAACATCTTATTCTTACGTCGAGATTTCCGGAGCCCTGCAATCTCTCATAATCATATCATGTTTTTTTTTTCCTTTGGACGTTAAGCAAGAGAGATGAATGAAATCAAAGATAACAAGGGAACACAGGAGAACCAGAGCTTCGCTGTTTCAGAAGATTTCTCTATAGGTGGAACTGCTTACAATTCTTTTACCTCGAAGCTTTTACAGCTAAGCGTAATAAATGCGGCCTCTCGCATAACTGTCATCATCATTAGTTCAGGTCTCCATGTGCGCGTGCACTTCTTCTATGCAATGCACAATATGCGGCGTTTGCACGCACGTGTCTTTCTTCTCTTCCGCTAATGCCCTCTGCGTTTCGAGCGTCCATGTGTCCAGTGCACAGCGTCTCGCAAAGCTATTCGTTCGTGCCACGACAGCATTCGTCCTCTCGTGGCGGAATCCAAGCAGCTCTTAGAATCCAAAGGCATGCATTGTGTATTACAGGAAAGAAATGGGACGGCGTCAAGCCGAGGCCACGCGTGGCGCGTCTGCCGCCGTGTCTGTTCGACGCGAATGTCTTTACGCTGAGCCTGGCGGGAAACTTTGAGAAGCGTTCGCTCGGCCTAGCAGTGATTCGTGAGGCCTTTTCCGAAGCCTCGGACCATGGCGAAATGCGGGTGTGCCGGGGACAAACCTGGACCTGCCAAGTACCAATAGATTCGCTGCTTCGCCAGCCTTGCGCCCACTAGTGCAAGTTTCGCTAATTTTTTCTTTGTTTAGCCGACGGCGCATGTACGATTACCCTTCGTGGCTTGTGGCTTTTTCTCATTGAATGAACACAGTTCCAAGTGAGCCTTTTTTCTGGCTACACCTGTTTTTCCGCAATATTTCAGAGCTCTCCTCGGCAGAAATGTAGAGCGTCCCAAAAGCCCCCGACATAATTGTTTACTCTCCCATACATCTCATGTGTTGCTATTCTTTTCCACATTGGAAAAGAGACCGCCAAATATGAACGAACCAAGTGACGGAGCGTTTGTACACTGCTATCGTGCTGGCACGGCCAGTCGGTCGAGCATCCGTGAAGCTGGAGCGAGATAGGGTGCATTCGGTTGCGAACACGTCCGGATTTTCTTTTTTTATTTCAATTTGTCCGCCCGTCATTAGTCTGGGCCAAAACGACGTAGTTTATTCATTTGTGGGGTTTAGCATCCCAAAACAACAATGTCATTATGAGAGACACCGTAGTGGACGGCTCCGGAAATTTCTGCCGCCTGGGGTTCTTAACTTGCACTGACATCGCACAGTACACTGGCCTCAACATTTCGTCCCCATTGAAATACAGCAGCCGCTACCGCAAGTTCCATCCCGCAACCTCCCAACCAGCAGCCTAACGACACGGTCACTAAACCACCATGGCGAGGCTCGCAAACGGTGTAAGCCGCGGGGGAGCAGCCAGTGCTTGCACGACCACGTTTCCTCCAAAGGTCACGCGTTTAGGATCGTGACAAAGAAAAATTCTTTGTTTTCATAGGAGGAAGTTTTCAGCTTTGTAGTTTACAGTCCCCAATGGCTGGCTGCGAATCATGCAGTCGAAACTTCGGTGTCTAACGGTATAGGTTAGACGTGCTTCAGCGTAACCGCTTGATTGTGACGAAACTCCGTGAGAAATACCACGTGAATCCGAACGTTGAACCGGAACATCGCGTCATGTGTTCACGCGGACTCGCGATGAAGATGTTATTACATGTCATATGATGACGTCATTGCGCGTCTGCCGCGCCATCTGTGTCTTTTGGGCGTTTTCGTTAAAGAGAACCGCCACGTAAAAAGATGGAGGATGCTGAAACTTCCCCTTAAGAGTGGAGCGCAGCACTTCATTAAAGCGTTCAATTTCTAACATGCTGAAACATACGCAGAGGGCGTGTTGTGTCTGCAGAACACTCGGCATTATTCGCGAAGCAGCAAGGAAGCTCAAGCATGTGCAAGACCTGTGCGGGGCCATAGCACGCGTCATAATTAAGACAGGGGAAAATGCTGTCCTTGTGGAAGAAAAGAAGATATGCAGGCATGTCAGTATGATTACAAGATCAAGGCGCCTACATGTAAATCTGGCCTAAAAGAGACGGCTTTGTTGGCCGCGTAATTGTGGTATTTTGTAGCCACCAATGCAGAACGAACATTGACGCAGTTTCTTTTACCGTTGAAGAAACGTGGTTAATAGATTTCCCCTGCAACGACTCCACGTTCAAGGGCAGAAGTCTGGTTGTGATATATTACCTATGTGATTTTGAATTTCCTTTTTTCTCAAGTTCACCAGGGAACACGCTCCGTGTACAAACCCGGACCAGCCAAGTACCCATCAGATTCGCTGCTTCCACTAGTGCCAGCGTCGCTAACTTTTTTTTTTTTAGCCGTCGGCACATGCACGATCACCGTTCGTGGCATATGGCTTTTTTTCCTTGAATAAACACAGTTCCAAGTGAGCCTTTTTCCTGCCCACATCTGTTTTTCCGCAATTTTTTCAGAGCTCTCCTCGGCAAGTATGTAGAACGTCCTCAGAAGCCACCGACATTATTGTTTACTTTCCCATACATCTCATGTGTTGCTTTTCCTTTGCACATTGGAAAACAGACCGCCAAATGTGAACGAACCAAGTGACGGAGCGTTTGTTCACTGCTATCGTGCTGGCACGGTCAATCGGTCGAGCATCCTTGAGGCTGGGGCGAGATAGGGTACATTCGCATGCGAACACGTCCGGATTTCTTTTATTTCGTTTTCTACGCCTGTCATTGGTCTGGGCCACAACGACGTAGTTTATTCATTCGTGGGGTTTAACGTCCCAAAACAACGATGTCATTATGAAAGACACCGTGGTGGAGGGCTCCGGAAATTTCTGCCGCCAGGGATTCTTAAATTGCACAGACATCGCACAGTACACCGGCCTCAATATTTCGTCTCCATTGAAATGCAGCAGCCGCTGCCGGGGTTCCATCCCGCAACCCCCCAACCGACAGCCTAAGGGCACAGTCACTAAACCACCACGGCGAGGCGCGCAAACGGTGTAAGCCGCGGGGGAGCGGCCAGTGCTTCCCCGACCACGTTTCTTCCACAGGTCACGCGTTTAAACTCGCTAGTAAGAGAAATTCTTTGTTTTCATAAAAGGCAGACTTTAGCTTTGTAGTTTACTGTCCCCAAGAAATCAGTAAAATGTTCGCGTCAACTGCTGGGATGCTCACTGATTGCCGCTTCGCTGTCACATCCTGTCACACAAAAACATCCACTCCAACTAGGGAGAAATAGGTATCCAGGAAACCAGCGCCGCACTCAGCCGCACCAAATCTGCAGCATGCGCAACGAGAACCACGCCCCCTCTTAATAACGTTGAAGAGCGCGATTCCCTACTCTTCCGAAAAATGGTCTTCCATCGTGCCCTCTCTGAGTCGTGCAACATGTCAGAGTAGGCGACGGGATAGCGGTGTTTTGATGGCGACCGGCATCTGGGCCAAGGTCTGGGCCTCCGGTGTTTGTCGGATGACGGCCCAAATGCGTTCTGGTGGTCGAGCGCTGCCGATGAGACACGGCGTCTAAACATTGACTCTGTTGGCAACGCTGATCACCGATTGTCCTCTTTCGAGCAGCACGACAGCTGTGTGGAAGCACTTCGTCGCGTTGCTGCTCTTCATATATCAAGGGCAATCATCACAACGACGAAAAAAATTATTATGGGAGATGTAAGTATAATTCATTTGGTTGATACTGGGGGTGAACGCTGTTCGGCGCATCATACTTAATTTGGGTTTTCAGCCAATAACTAAACAGCCCAACTTAATAGACCCTTAAAAAGTTATTCAGTAGAACACAAAAATCGCCTTAAAAACTATGGGTTGGTGCGAGTGGCGCGTTTTGTTCAACTGAGTTTCGACTCAGGCTTCATGCTTAGTCATGTGGCTCAAGTCACGTGGAATACGCTGCATGGGCGAGCACGCATATTGGTTTATATCTATTCGCTCCTTTAGACACCTTTGTTATGTGCCTGCGCTTTCATTTGTCTTTCACTTTCATTGGTGTTTGAATTTTTATATTTAATTCATTAATTTCTTGCCTCTTTGGCTTAAGATCCAAATGCTTTATCAACAATTTCGTGTACCAATCCTGTATTTCTGCAAAACCTACAAAAGAAGACATATGTTCGCGGTAGGTACACGTGATATGAAGAATTCATTCGTTGTCATGTAGCCTGGCTTAAACCATTCTCATTTAGGCAATGTCATTGCTAAAGGAATTTTAAATCGGGAAACGTGACTTGGCTGCGAAGGAAGAGACTGGAGAATGAGTATTTTGCCGCTGTGCAGTCTTACTAGGAGAGTTGGGCGCCCTACCGCATGTATGAGGGCCACATACTTTTTATATACGGGTTCGTACGTGCAGAAAGAACGCGCAAGCACAACTTGCTCGTTTGCTATTATCAACATAATCTAAACCAGAATTACGATCCTAGAAAACGCAATTGAAAGCTTGCTTGAATTTATTTTTGCAACGTTGACCATGAGCGTGACAATGACGAAATTAGTTTGGCACTATGACGAAGACGACGCGAAAACGAAGGGAAGATTGTAAAAATGGGAGAAAAACCATGCAATGGCATAGAAATAACGCTGGGATCTTCAGCATTCTTTTATAACGGACTACTGCACGCTAGCGAAAACTAAGTGACAATATCATGCTCCACTCAATTTTGAAAAAAGAAAATATTATGATTTTCCGCTGAATACTGAAAAAAATATTGAAGCCAGATCCATGCCAGTGAAATCCATGCCACTAAAGCCGCGGAGCTGGTAAGCAAGCGACACCACCTGGCGAACACAAACCGAGTTCTTTCATCTTAATTCAACTGCTCCTTCTTTCTTTCCCATTTCTTTCTTTACCTCATTCTATATTGCACGCTCTCCTTCTTTCTCTTCCCCTCACAATCACTTCTTTTTTCCGCCATCTGGTATACTACACCGTTGATGTCAATTAATGTTATTGTTTATTTTCAAAACATTTCCCTTTCCTCCTCATCTCCTTCGTCACTCCTCCTGAACCTCACTTCTCTTTTCCCGCCTTCTTACTCTACTTGTATGGTTGTTCGTTCTCGGGTTTTATATTTTCTCGAAATCGAGACACGGTTTCTTTCTCATTCAATTTATATATCTAAATTCAAAAATGACAGGCCCTGTATCGTCTATGGTTCTTCCACTCACATTGTGAAATAACTTACACATCGCTGGCATTCAGTTGAGCCAGCGTAATATAACCTGATTGTCCCGAGTAAGAAATAGGTTGGTATGTGCTACTGAAATTCGGCAGAAAATTGGGTTTCACCCGTTATTTCATTTATATGTTCGGGGTGTAATGATCGGGTAAAATCGGGTTTTTCTCGGAAATGAATAGCACTAGCTATATTCTATGAATGGCTATGCGCTATCCTGAGAGCTCTATGGCACACGCCCACTTTGTGGACCATGATATCTATGCCACACAAGGCTATGCCATGCTTTGCCATCCCCTTTCCTCCTCTCCCTCACTTTGCTTTCAAATCCCCGTCGATATACTGTGCTACGCATGGCTATGCTACGACAGGAGTTGCTTGGCACATACCCGCGAAGCCTCCCTAGTTCTCGGTGGTCGCCAACGGACTTTTGCCAAGATTAATCGGCTCCGCTCATGTAACCATATATAATGAAGACGATGATGCAATGGCCTGGACTTTAAACTTAAAAGAACTGAGAAAGAACAACAAACAAACCGTAAGTTATTATGCTTAACAATAGCCGCTACCAATGCGTACGGATTCTTGAACGTATCCACTTTCCAGAATTGTTCATAATTAAAAAGCGCTAAACATTCTCTAAATGATAGAAACACACTGGACGCTCCAATCGTGTTTTATTAAATATAATGGTTAACATTTTCAGCCGTTCTTTTTCATATTGGGTTCGCACTATACATAACTGACAATTACGCAATGCCGTCTACATTTTTCCGACGATCCGACAGACCGGTGCAAATGGGGACATACACTGTCCGCCGCCCAGCTGCCCTGCTTCGCACATCGGTGCACCGTGTGCAGTTTCCAACATCGACAGGCAGACAGGCGCCTTCATGAAGTCGCCAACACAAAAGCCATCCACCAGGAGGAAGGACTCGGGGGGTTGCTTCAAGGGAGTCCTGCATAGCACTTAATTAGTTCACCGTGCTGTATTAAGTGCTCCTCAGTAAGCTGAATAGCGATAGTCACCTTCTGTGCACTGGTCCCTTCTCAGAGGCACCCACGTTTCAGTGGCTCCATAAGCACCATTGCGAGCAGAGTGCAGGAGATATCAAAAGAAAGAAAAACTGGGGGACCCATAAGCTTCGCCTTTAAGCGTTGAACGCGATAGCGAAATCCGGCCCCTAGTGTGCACTTCAACCACTCAGTGCATACTTATTAATATGTGTTGTTACACACACACACACACACACACACACCCGCCACGGTAGTCTAGTGGTTATGCCACTCGGCTGCGGATCCGAAGGTCGCGAGATCGAATCCCGGCCGTGACGGCTGCATTTCGATGGAGGCGAAATGTTGACGGCCCGTGTGCTATGCAATGTCAGTGCACGTTAAAGTACCCCAGGTGGTCGAAATTTCCGGAGACCTCCCCTACGGCGTCTCATAATCAGACCTGGTTTTGGGACGTTAAACCCCACGAATAAATCAATCACACACACACACACGCGCGCGCGCGGTGTATCTGTAGTAATCGTAGAGGTTTTCCAATCTATTTAACAGCACTTTTGAAAATATTGTACAGTGATGTAGTCACATGGTACTGCATTATGAACTGTGCGTAGGCATGACACTTTTATTCGTAAATGGTCACATCCTGTCGTCCTTCTTGTGTTAACTATCTGCAACTGTTCGATTTGTTTTTCTGGAGACCTCTTCCGGCCAACCGCAACAAGCGTCGCCTTATGGTCGGTGAAATAGCAAACAGCACGTTGTCTAATAATATTTGCTGTTTGCTTGATATGATATGTTCCCTGTCCTAGAACGGCGGAACCATATACGCTCTGCTATAGTCGCATGGCCTCCGAGATGGCGGGCGCGCCCGCCCTCTCGGAGGCCATGGCAGTCGAGACATGTTTTTCACAATGTCTCAGAGATGGCACCACATTATCTAATGTTTGTTTGATATGCTCAGTAAAGTTTATTCCTCCTACAAATCGCCGAATGAGCCTACAAATCGCCGAATGGGCTCATTTTCGTCGTGACACCTGCCGAACAAACTGCGTTAAGGAGACTCCTTCCACTACGTGACATATATCTAGTGTTTTTTTCCGAAGCAGTTGCAAGTAACATCTACCACGAGCTTGACGTCAGGGCGGAATGGTACCCCATCTTGGCGAAGTGCTCATCTGTACCAGCCATGCTGTGCAACACATCTTGAAGTCTCCCTGAAACACTTATGCGCATTCCGTCAGTCAATTTTTCTAGGCTGACAATGTCAGTTGGAGTGTTTGTGCGATTATTGTCGCTAGGTCACTGCAACAGTCCCCTATGCAATTTGCGCATTTCTTAGCGCACTGTAATAAATACCACGTACGAAAAAAAGAATAACATCGTGGCTTTGTGGTAGGACACGTGCTTGTCACGCAAGCGGCCCGGGTTCGATCCTCAATGGGACCGAACATTTTTATTCTGTATTTTATTTGCATCTTTCGCGATTTTTCGGACACAGACGATTTTTCGCTCACAAGCAACGCCGACACCGACGGCGGAATTTCTGAGAAACGAGCTCTCTAATGCTATCGCGTTACAGGAAAGAAATAAAGAAAGAAGTTGTGGCGGCGCCTTGGAATGGGTAAAGAACACAAGGGTATTCTGGCCTTTGCGGTTAAATTTTGATGGAGGCTGAATGCCGAGGCCCGTACACTGTACGGTATCAGTACACGTTAAAGTATCCTGAGTGGTCGAAATTTCTGGAACCCTCCAATGGGTGTCTCTCATAACCATATTGTGGTTTTTTTTTTTTTTTTGGACGTTAAGCACGAGAGACGAATGAAATCAAAGATAACAAGGCAAACACAGGAGAACCAGAGCTACGCTGTTTCAGCAGATTACACTCTAGGTGGAACTGCTTTCAGTTCTTTAACCGCGAAGCTGTTACAGCTAACAGTAAAAAGTGCGGCCTGTCGCATAACTGTCATCATAATTAGTTCAGGCCTCCATGTGCGCGTGCACTTCTTCTATGCAGTGCCCAATATGCGGCGTTTGCAGGCGCGTTTCTTTCTTCTCTTGTGCTAATGCCCTCTGCGTTTGTGCCTCCATGTGTCCGGTACACAGCGTCTCGCAAACCTATGCGTTATTGCGACGACAGCATTCATCCTCTCGTGGCGGGATCCAAGTAGCTCTTAGAATAGAAAGGCGTGCATTGTGTAGTACACGAAAGAAATGGAACGGCGTGAAGCCGAGGCAACGCATGGTGCGTCTGCCACCGTGTCTGGATTGACAGGAATGTCTTTGCAGAGCTCGGTGTGAAAATTCGAGAGACGTTCGCTGGGCCTAGCAGTGCTTCGCGAAGCCTTTGCCGAAGTCTCGGACCATGGTGAAATGCGGGTGTGCCGGGGACAAACCCGGACCAGCCAAGTACCCATCAGATTCGCTGCTTCGCTCACCTTGCGCCACTAGTGCCAGAGTCGCTAACTTTTTTTTTTTTAACCGTCGGTACATACACGATCACCGTTCGTGGCATGTGGCTTTTTTTCATGGAATAAACACAGTTCCAAGTGAGCCTTTTTCCTGCCCACACCTGTTTTTCCGCAATTTTTTCAGAGCTCTCCTCGGCAAGAATGTATAGCGTCCCCAGAAGCCACCGACATCATTGTTTACTCTCCCATACATCTCATGTGTTGCTATTCCTTTACACATTGGAAAACAGACCGCCAAATGTGAACGAACCAAGTGACGGAGCGTTTGTTCACTGCTATCTTGTTGGCACGGTCAATCGGTCGAGCATCCTTGAAGCTGGGGCGAGATAGGGTACATTCGCATGCGAACACGTCCGGATTTATTTTATTTCGTTTTGTCCGCCCGTCATTGGTCTTGGCCACAACGACGTAGTTTATTCATGTGTGGGGTTTAACGTCCCAAAACATGTCATTATGAAAGACACCGTGGTGGAGGGCTCCGGAAATTTCTGCCGCCTGGGATTCTTAAATTGCACTGACATCGCACAGCACTGGCCTCAATATTTCGTCTCCATTGAAATGCAGCAGCCGCTACCGGGGTTCCATCCCGCAACCTCCCAACCGACAGCCTAACGGCACAGTCACTAAATCACCACGGCGAGGATCGCAAACGGTGTAAGCCGCGGGGGAGCGGCCAGTGCTTCCACGACCACGTTTCTTCCACAGGTCACGCGTTTAAGGTCGCTAGTAACATAAATTCTTTGTTTTCATAAAAGGCAGATTTTAGCTTTGTAGTTTACTGTTCCCAAGAAATCAGTAAAATGTTCGTGTCAACTTCTGGGATGCTCACAGCTGGTCGCTTCGTTGTCACGTCCTGACACAGAAAAACATTTATATACTCCGACTAGGGAGCACTGGGAATCCAGGAAACCAGCGCCGCACTCAGCCGCACCAAATCTGCAGCATGCGCAACGAGAACCACGCCCCCTCTTAATAACGTTGAAGAGCGCGATTCCCTACTCTTCCGAAAAATGGTCTTCCATCGTGCCCTCTCTGAGTCGTGCAACATGTCAGAGTAGGCGACGGGATAGCGGTGTTTTGATGGCGACCGGCATCTGGGCCAAGGTCTGGGCCTCCGGTGTTTGTCGGATGACGGTACAAATGCGTTCTGGTGGTCGAGCGCTGCCGATGAGGCAAGGCGTCTAAACATTGACTCTGTTGGCAACGCTGATCACCAACTGTCCTCTTTCGAGCAGCACGACAGCTGTGTGGAAGCACTTCGTCGTGTTGCTTCTCTTCATATACCAAGGACAATCATCACAACGACGAAAAAAATGATTACGGGAGATGTATCGAACAAGTATAATTCATTTGGTTGATACTGGAGGTGCACCGCTGTTCGGCGCATCATACTTAATTTGGGTTTTCAGCCAATAACTAAACAGCCCAACTTAATAGACCCTTAAAAACTTATTCAGTGGAACATAAAAATCGCCTTGAAAACTATGGGTTGGTGCGAGTGGCGCGTTTTGCTCAACTGAGCTCAACGAATCAGGCTTCATTCTCAGTCATATGGCTCAAGTCACGTGGAATACGCTGCATAGGCGAGCACGCATATTGGTTTATATCTATTCGCTCCTTTAGACACCTTTGTTATGTGCATGCGCTTTCATTTGTCTTTCACTTTCATTGGTGTTTGAATTTTTATATTTAATTGATCCATTTCTTGCCTCTTTGGCTTAAGATCCAAATGCTTTATCAACAATTTCGTGTACCAATCCTGTATTTCTGCAAAACCTACAAAAGAAGACATATGTTCGCGGTAGGTACACGTGATATGAAGAATTCATTCGTTGCCATGTATCCTGGCTTAAAGCATTCTCATTTAGCCAATGCCATTGCTAAACAATCTAAAGAATTTTTAAATTGGGAAACATGACTTGGCTGCGAAGGAAGAGACTGGAGAATCAGTATTTTGCCGCGGTGCAGTTGTACTAGGAGAGTTGGGCGCCCTACCGCATGTATGAGGGCCACATACTTATGATAAACGGGTTCATGCGCGCAGAAAGAACGCACAAGCACAACTCGCTCCTTTGCTATTATCAACATAACCTAAACCAGAATTACGGTCCTACAAAACGCAACTGAAAGCTTGCTTGAATTTATTTTTGCACCGTTGACCATGAGCGTGACAATGACGAAACGAGTTTGGCACTGTGACATAGACGACGCGAAAACGAAGGGAAGATTGTAAAAATGGAAGAAAAACCATGCAATGACGTACAAATGACGCTGGGATCTTCTGCATTCTTTTATAACGGACTACTGCACGCTAGCGAAAACCAAGTGACAATATGATGCTCCACTCAATTTTGAAAAACAAAAATATGATGCTCCACTGAATTGTGAAAAAAAAAATTGAAGCCGGTTCCACGCCAGTGAAATCTGAGT
This sequence comes from Hyalomma asiaticum, assembly GCA_013339685.2. NCBI lineage: Eukaryota > Metazoa > Arthropoda > Arachnida > Ixodida > Ixodidae > Hyalomma > Hyalomma asiaticum. The sequence continues at coordinate 19,798 of JABSTT010002846.1, forward strand.
AAACCGTGGAGCTGGTAAGTAAAGCGACACCACCTTGCGAACACAAATCGAGTTCTTTCATCTTACTTCAACTGCTTCTTCTTTTTTTCCCATTTCTTTATCTCATTCTACATTGCACGCTCTCCTTCTTTCTCTTCCCCTCACAACCACTTCTATTTTCCAACCTCTGGTATGCTACACCATTGATGTCAATTAATGTTATTGTTTATTTTCAAACCATTTCCCTTTCCACCTCGTCACCTTCCTCCTCATCTCCTTCGTCACTCCTCCTGAACCTCACTTCTCTTTTCCCGCCTTCTTGCTCTACTTATAAGGTTGTTCGTTCTCGGATTTTATATTTTCTCGAAATCGAAGCATGGTTTCTTTCTCATTCAATTCACACATTTAAACTTACAAATGACAGGCCCTGTATCGTCTATAGTTCTCCTACACACATTGGGAAATAAATTATACATCACTGACATTCAGTTGAGCCAACATATTGCAATTTTATTGTCCCGAGTAAGAAATAGGTTGGTACGTGCTACTGGAATTCGGCAGAAAATTGGGTTTCGTCCGTTACATTGTTTATATGTTCGGGGTTAAAGAATCGCGTAAAATCGGGTTTTTCCCGGAAATGAATAGCACTAGCTATATTCTATGAATGGCTATGCGCTATTGTGAGATCTCTATGGCACACGCACACTTTGGGGAGCATGATATCTATACCACAAAAGGCTATGCCATGCTTTACTATCCCCCTTCCACCTCTCCCTCACTTTGCTTTCAAATCCCCGTTGATATACCGTGCTACGCATGGCTATGCTACGACAGGAGTTGCTTGGCACATACCCGCGAAGCCTCCCTAGTTCTCGGTGGTCGCCAACGGAATTTTTCCAAGCTTAAACGGCTCTGCTCATGTAACCATATATAATGAAGACGACGATGCAATATCCTGGACTTCAACGTTAAGTGGAACAGAGAACGAAGAACAAACAAAGCGTAAGTTATTATGCTTGCGAATTGCCGCTTCAAATGCGTACGGATTCTTGCACGTATCCACTTTCCAGAATTGCTTATCATTAAAAAGCTCTAAAACTCAACGTTCTCTAAATGATAGTAGCACACTGGACGCTCCAATCTTGTTTTATTAAATATAATAATTAACGTTTTCAGCCGTTCTTTTTCATATTGGGTTCGCACTATACATAACTGACAATTACGCAATGCCGTATGCATTTTTCTGAAGATCCGACAGATCGGTGCAAATGGGGACATACACTGTCCGCCGCCCAGCTGCCCTGCTTCGCAAATCCGTGCACCGTGTGCAGTTTCCAACATCGACAGGCAGACAGGCGCCTTCATGAAGTCGCCATCACAAAAGCCATCCACCAGGAGGAAGGACTCCAGGGGTTGCTTCAAGGGAGTCCTGCATAGCACTTAATTAGTTCACCGTGCTGTACTAAGTGCTCCTCAGGAAGCTGAATAGCGATAGTCACCTTCTGTGCACTGGTCCCTTCTCAGAGGCACCCACGTTTCAGCGGCTCCATAAGCACCATTGCGAGCAGAGTGCAGGAGATATCTGCAGGGCTGACCTGCCATTCTGGCACTCCATTCACGTGCGACGCCTCTCCGTGCTTTATGTTTCCCTGGATGTGCAGAAGTTGCGTGGCGACCATGCGGGAAGATATTTGTCGCATTCAGTGAACTCCACTGACAGAACACTTTGGGGTTGCTGGTGATTCATGACAACACCCAATGGTATAACGCGCGCGCGCGCGTGTGTGCGTGCGTGCGTGCGTGCGTGTGCGTGTGCGTGTGTGTGTGTGTGTGTGTGTGTGTGTGTGTGTGTGTGTGTGTGTGTGTGTGTGTGTGTGTGTGTGTGTGTGTGTGTGTGTGTGCGTGTGTGTTCTGGCTTCGATGCGCTATGCCGTTGAATGTTAACAGTGGACACGTTGGTAACAACTTGTAGCGATGCTTGTGTGACGCGGTAAATGACATGCTGTAAAACTAAATACCAAATTAACAGTTAGTTCCGCCGTAGTGTACCGGGATCCAATCCCGGACGCAGCGGTTGCATTTCGATGGAGGCAAAAAGTTGAGGCCCGTGTACTTTGCGATGTCAGTGCACGTTAACAAATCCCAGGTGGTCAAATTTTCGGAGCCGTACATTACGGCGTCACTCATATTCATAGGTCGTTTCGGGACGTAAAACCCAACAAATCAATCAATCAAGGATATCAATTACTTCTGTTTGTTCCCTTATCCATTACACTGGTTTTCTCCCTCTTAGCGTTGCATTTATTTTTCTTTACATTGCACACTGTGTGGTCCTAAATTTTATGTCGTGTTTTGTCCTTACCCTGCAGGTTTCTGCATCGTATTTTAGTACCGCATGAACGTTGTGCCAAGCTTCCCTTTCTCCCATTTTACCATTAGTGGACGAAAGTCTTAATATTTAACTGCGTTACCTCATGTGGTAGGAAAATAGGTGCCACTAGAAGAACTGGAATAAATAATCATGAAGCCCGCACTTTGAACACACCTGCATACGATGTGCTATGGCAGTCACAATGGGAGGAGGCCCGTCATTTTAGTTGTACCGTTATTACGACGGAGGCTGTCATGAATCGTAATTACGTATGCGAAGTTGTTGGAATTCAGTGGTTCGCTTGCGTAACTTGGCGCAATATAAGGAGAAAGTGCTTGTCGTCCGAAATTCTGAACCAATACGAGACAACAAATAATCCACACCCTAGGAAGCGAAAGCTTTTGCCATATTTTCCACTAATCGACATTTAGCCCTATGGCTCAGGGGGCTGCATGGCGATGCATTACGTATATCATCCCCCTTATCATCTTTATTATTATTATTATTATTATTATTATTATTATTATTATTATTATTATTATTATTATTATATTATTTCCTGTATTCAATGAAAATATTGCACGTATCCTTCGTTACACCTAATCACATGTGTATGTATACATGTAAATATCTTTGCCTCTTTGCGAACTCCGACGTTTAAAGCTCTGATCTCCTGTTTAAATGTCTTTTTGTGTCATTTGTTTTAATTCTTCAGATCCTCGTTTTGTGTTACTTTGCTATGTACAAATGTTTGTTCTGTTACTTTTTTTCCCACTCCTGCTCCGGCCCTGAGTAAGGGCTGGCAGTATCTGTAAATAATAATAATAAATAAGAATTATTATTACTGGCGGCCTGTTTAAGTTGTCTTCTCCTCCACCGGTACACAGCGCTACCTGCGTGGTCGTTCCACCTTGTTGCATGCACACGAAAGATATGAAGTGCCGTTCCACTCAACGTGGAAGCTGCAGGAAGTACGGAGCAACTATTCGCTGGTGTTTCCCTTATGTTTACGCTGTGTATGCCTGCAGTTGTCTTAGCGGCGTTCGAGAACGATAGACATATGCCATCACTATCTCTAGCCGAGGGCAAGCGTAGTGGGTTGACAGCAAGCGCAAGTGCGCTTTTCCCTTCTGCGGAACCTGAAACTTCAAGCCATTCCACTTTGCGACCATAAGGAAGGACTACTCTTTCAAATAAACTATTACTTAAATTCATTACATGTAGCGCATAATCTGACTGCTTCAGAGCAATTTTAATACATTTGTTAGAACACGTGAATAACGGCAGTTACTCCATAACGCCATATGCCTCGTGATTTCGCATAACTACCATGAATTATTTAGGTGGTATATTCACGTTAGCGTAATAACTTACAAAGATATTACTAAATATTTCTCTTATTGAAATATCTTGCCCTCTCGTGTAAACATTCTCCTCCTCCTTGAGTGTTCAACCTCAGTGAATGTGTTGCCATGTGCTATATGCCACACGCAATGTGCAAGCATGAGTATTAATATTGAAAAAAAAATTTAGCAGAATACATCAGAATGAGTGTGACCAGCACACTGAGTGCAGTTGAACAAATTTCTTTCTGAAACGCAACAAGCAGCGATAAACTTCTTTTTCTCGTCATAACAGTAATTTATGTGAAAGTGCGCTTCTTTCAAACCGACAACCCTACAAATAATAGCGGAGACCATTCCGACGTAACGAATTAGCATATGACAGCGAAGAGTAAGCGAAAACACAATGCGAGTTAACATGCGAAGGCGCTTCCAAAGTCACCACATATCAAGACATAATGAAGACTGATATATCGTATATAAGTATAGGTATACCTCGAATAAATATTCATCATAAGAATTCACCAGCTGCAGTATTGCTGCCACAGTTGTGTATGAGCGTTAGCAGGTTACCATTTTCAGCAACACTAACATTAGCCTATGAGTCGGCCTATGAGTAGGCATTGTCTCACATCAAGCAGGTCAAAAAGAAATACTTATCTAAAATAAAGAACATTGCTTTCGAGACATACATTTTATTTTCCTGCGTAAATATGCCGAAGTTACAGTTAAAATTTACGTATTACATTTATACAAACACTACAATTCATGACGCCTTGATTGATAGCGCATGTGGCCATTCGTCAATGCACTCCGACAGCCTGATGGACACGCTGTTTCTTCCTCCATCAGCATAAAGGAGAGCGTCACCGGATGCTTCAACGAGGTCCTGCATAGTGTTTAAATTAGTTGGGCGTGCTGTGTTATTCCTCGCATGCTCCTTCTCGGTAACATTCACAACGGTGCTCACCATTTTTGGAATCACCGGCTCCTACTGACAGGCGTCAACGTTGCACTGCCTCCTTAAGCAGCAGCTGCAGAAGCTTCGGGCACATGTGGTCTCTTAAGCGGTGCACCGACACGCCAAAGTCCGGTGTTTCCCTCGCTGTTCTGAGGGCCCTTGACCGCCTTGAATAAAAAGAAAATCAAGAATGACAATGCCAAAGTGTTCGCCATGTAATATCAAGAACCGGTTGTTTTGAAAGTGAAGAAAGGCATATTTCCTGTCATAAAAGTGCGTTGCCTGCATCACCCGACAACAGAAGGCGGTATCCATTATTGAACAAACAAACAGAATTAACCATATATTACTCGATGCCGTCATAACCACGGCGTTTAAGAGCATGTAATACCGGTTCTGGTTGTGGTTTGTAGAAACAAAATTTTATGACGGCTCCGGAACCGGTTCGACAAATGAGGTTACTTTATCTTGACTCGTTTACTGCTTGCTATTCATTTAAGTGTGCCAGCCTGAAAGATTAAAAAAAAGAAAAGTCAACTTGTCATGGTAGAATTTCTGGTAACTGAAAACTTAAGATAATCACAACGCGGCAAGGCACCAAAGCAGCCGGCTAGTAGGAGGCAATATTCACGTATTTGGTGCATTGTAGAAATGGCGCAAGAGCGTGTATTTTGTAACCTGAATTTAATAGTTTTTTACAATTATGCACTACACCGAGTGCGTTGTGCGTCCGCGAGTTCCGTCAGGAGGTGGAAAAGCTTCCAATCAAATCGGAAACAGTGATCTACCTTTTCGCATAAATACCAGTTAAATGCAGTGAATATATCCACAGAAGGCATACACAAAAAAAAGGGTCATACGGCATAGATGGTCAGCCGGTGTGGACCTTCGATGAATCCGTCCATGAGCTCCCTTTTGTCGATGTTTCCCTTTTTGTTTTGTAGTCCTAATTATTCAGCGAATGTCTAAAACGGCAACTCTCTACATGGTTCATTGAAAAGCGATAATTTCGAGCTGGGAAGCGTGGAAATGTTGGGAAAGAGGATCATTCAATATAGAATAACAGTGGAATTCCATGAAACCTATTGCAAGCGCTGTACGAAAAAAAAATTCCACGGAGAGTCTGATGTGACAATGTGTAGCACGGCACAATTATACCTCATGCAGTATCACGTTAAAATTACCAATAAAAGGGATAGATAGATAGATAGATAGATAGATAGATAGATAGATAGATAGATAGATAGATAGATAGATAGATAGATAGATAGATAGATAGATAGATAGATGCATCTGGCGGGAAGTGCAGTGCTTTTTTCTTTCTAGTCTGCACCAGTGTGCGTCGTTTTCACGAGGGCCTTGCTGAGAATGGAGATATAATAGGAATTCCTGAACTGTCAAAATCGACGCAGTGAATTAATAATTTCCGAAGATTGCACGTGCCCAAACCACGATATGATTACGACGCACGCCGCAGTGGAAGGCTCCGGAAATTTCCACTACCCGCGATTATTTAACATTCACTCACAGCGCACACTGCACGGACCTCTACTATTTTCGCCTCCTTTGAAATTTTACAGTCGCAGCCGCGGTGGAACCCGCGCGTCTTGGGTCGGCAGCGAAGCACTGCTAACCATTTTAACACCGCGGCAACCGAAACAGTGAATTCACATGCTGTGCAAACATGAGACATGTGATACCTTTCCGCTTTTCATTCCTCTCTCTTTTCACACTCCCAGCCTCTTCTTAAGGCGTTCCTTAAGTGTCGTTCAAAATGCGAGGCGCGTGATAACGCAGACACCTCACGTTTCCAATGAATATTAGTGCAGAGACTGAAGTGTGGTCTACTTCACGACCAAGACCATCCGAGAGGAGGCGTGGAGCGCTCGCGTAGCACCACTATACGTGCGACAGAGGTGCCTGGTACGCGTATTGACAAAGCGTCTTCACCGAGCCTCCGGCCATGCATAGAAATTGCATATGTTTACGCCTAATGCATTGTTTTACGCTCCAAAACTACATATGATGAGGGATGCCTTAGTGGCGGGCTTAGAGAATTTTGACCACCTGGAGTTCTTTAACGTGCGCTGAAATCGAACAGAACAAGGACCTGAACATTTAGCCGCCGTCGAAATGCAGCAACTGCAGGCTGAGATCTATCACGCGGCCAGATTTATTCTCTAATTCAACATAAAAAGTTCAATAATAACATTGCTTACTCCAATATCCTGGCAGTTATACAGCGAGGCCAGAGCATATTTCTCATTTGGAATTAGTAAAATTAAGAAGGCACGTGCGCCGATTGAGATAATATCTTCAGATAATGCATGAGAATTTAAAAATAAAAAACAGCTTAAAAAGCAGTCCTACAGGAGCAACGGCACCCTCCTGGTGCGACCAACGAGGGACCCGTACTGAGTGGATTTTTTTTTTATTTTCCTTACGCGATAAACTTATGGAACAACTTACCAGAAGAACCTGTGCAGAACAACGTTACATGATCTTCAAGCGTACATTGATAGCCATTTAGATTAACCTGTAGATGACTTTTTAGTTGGCCGTTGTGAAATGTGTGATTGTGTTGAAAATATTTTTCACTCTACACTTCCTGTAAAATTGCGCAGAAAAGGGTGAACAGTATGACTAAATAGGAAAATATTGCCCGTTATCCTACGTCGTTGCTACATATACCTTTAGTCCTTGCCGGTTTCAGTTTCTTATAAACGAGCAAGTACTTTCAATGTTATTAGAAATGTGCTTAGCTATACGTAGAAGCTTCAGTACGATGTAAAAATAATGAAAGCGAAGGTCGGTACACATTTCAACGATGATGCGATGCCGGTAGATGCGAAAGCGTAACACTTGAACCGCTTAGTTCTGAACGGATACTTTTTCTGCTGCGAATTTCCTTCAGGTTCAGAGACTTTCCGAGAGTATCAATTCGAGCTCGGGTTCAGCTCCAGCGAAAAATCGGGTTCAGGTTCGGTTCAACACCCTGGACCTTATGACTGATATTGGGCAGTCATACCTGGAGCGGGCCGCAACTCACCGAAATACATCCTGTTCACCGAAGTATGTACTGTTCCACTTACAAGGCAAAGTCGCTGTTTCCCGGACTCCCCTTTGCGGCAGCGAAGTGAACCGGTTGGCAGCGGCCACGCTGAACCCACGAACAACCTCCTAGGCTGGCCTGAAACTTTGCCGCGATAGCCTAGGCTATGCTTGGCGTTGGTGGGGCCACCTTTGGAAGCTGGCCTGACTGCTCCGTATTCACGTACCTGCAGGAACAGGTTGGTCAGTATACTGTACCTGTATTCGCTTAAACTATATATACAAAGTGGAAGTGCGAGGACACGATTATCGGACTAATTGTTGTATTCGTCTGTTCACGCGAAGACTACGTGGAGGAAATTGCGATCTAATTGAGGACGATATGTGCGCTCGTAATAACAAACGAACAAATATGCTCAGCCTTACTGTGAAGTGTATCGTCTAGCGACCTTCTTTTGTCGCTGCGGCTATTCAGTAACTCTAGTAACTCAGCAATATTTGATAACCCATTTGTGAGCTCGATCGCCGAATTACCTAGCCAAGGTTTTGACGTATTGATGTCTCGGGGACGAAAGCTGGGTATGACTGTTGCCATAGAGATAACTGTAATACATATAGACAAAAATGTTTGGTATACTGTACAATAATATGTGTATTTTATAAGCCTTCTTGTATCCGCAGGAAAATAACAGTGCATGCCGAAAAGTACGTGGAAAAAAAGTAAAAGGAAGTCATTACATTTATTTTTTAAGTTCTCAAAGTATGTTGTTTAGCGGTACCTGCATTCCGAGAATGCGCGCACAGATGTTAATTAGTGACGCTTATCCGATTTTATAAAGACAGTAAGGCGGGTGCTCACAGCCGCTAATCTGTGTAAATCAACGATCTCTGCGGTACAAATCACCAACGCGATTAGGGTGGTTATACTTTCGCACGCAAAGATGGCCTCCAACATACCTCGTCGACGTGAAACCCCGGGCTCAAATGCTTCAGCTGAAGTTGATGCACCGCTGAATCGCAGGACTTCTTGGCATCCAGTCTTGCCATCCAGTGGTCCACGTTGCGACGACGCATTCCCTCTTCTTACTGCCTCTTCCGAGATGGTCAGAGACGAAGTGGTCACCCTTAAATACAGGATTTGCTGTCCTTGACGCAGGTTGAGACGCGACGAGCCGTTCGAACAAGCCACGGTATTCCTTCCACGGCGGGGTAGCCGAGCTGCTCGTGCTCAGATTGCACGTGGTCTTCGTCGTCTTCATTTAGCCAAAGGAAAAGAAAACAACGAAAATCAAGCATGAGCAGAGGGCTGAGATGATGATGATGATTGTGGCTCCGTTGAGAAAAGGACGCTAATTTCTGCAGCCCATGTAGGGAGCACGGCTAAGCGTCCGTGGGGGTAGGGAAAATGGAGTGAAAGAGATAAAAAAGACAGAGAAGCCGTAGTGGAAGGCTCCGGAAATTTAGGCCACCTGGGGTTCTTTAACGTGCACTGAAAACACAAAGTACACGGGGCTCTGGAATTTTCGCCTCCATCGAAAATGCGACCGCCGCGGGAGGGCTAAGCAGCAGCACCGCAATCTACATTTACTTACGTGCTCTCTCATTATTCTCCTTCAATGTGACTTCGTTCCTGGTCCTCCTCCCCTCCCCCCTTCCTTTTTCCTCTTTCGTTGTCTGCTTTTTGTGCTTCTTCAACTTTTTCGTCGTCATCAGCGTCTACTTGTCCTCTTAATCGTGGTCGACTCTTTCATTGCCATAGCTCATTATACAACAGTAGGCGGCTGGACACATATAATAGCTTCAAATACCCATGTTGCAGGTGAGAGTCGTGCCTGAAAGCATAAAATTTTCAGGCACGTGGTGAATGTCAGATGTTAATGCCACTGCCTATCCTACCATATGACAGCCATGGTGGCCGTCTCTAAAGGCTGTGGTGGCACCACGTCTATTGCGCTGGATTTAGGTCCATACAAGCACGGAGATTTTTTTTTCGCTGTGAATTCATTCGCACATACAGACAGGGCCGGCGGTGGCGGCGGGCATCTTGCCACTAGTTAAGAACAACCTAAGGAGCCCGTAAGAGTAGCACGCTTTAAAAAGTCTCAGACCATGCATTGCTTTTTGTATGCTGCCACTGTATCGATGCCTTTTTTTTAATTACCATTTTGCAAAAAATGTAATGTTTAATATTCTGAGGTAATATGTTGTTTATGTTGCATATCTTTACATCATTCAAGGAAATATTAGGCTGGGCCTGTGTTCAGAAAAACGACCCCCCTTACTGAAAACATGCTCAGCAGAAAAAAATTTCAGCCACTTATGATTCTAGGCATATCACTGGGGGAACCGGCTAACCACGGGCAAAAATCACTTACGAAAGAGCAGTTTTGTGACTTCGGGCCCTGAGTTTCTGAAGAGGTAATAAATTATCAGACCCATACCCGCACAACCAACTTGGTGTGAACTGGAAAAGCATATCGCTACGCCCAGTTTGTGTGGAAAGGGACAGCGTGATATCCAAAGTGCTCAGATCAATGTAGTAATTAAATATTTCTCGCTTAACCGAGGCATTTCGGAAAGGAATCACTTACAGCGCACTTAGAGCTCCATCGAGTTATTTAACGCGGCTTTATTTTTTTACGTCTGGAAGTTTCATTTTGCTCTTTTATTGGCAATGGTGTTTAGCATAATCGCGAAAGATTGCTAGCATTGCTTAGTGCTCCCATCGTTTTTCTCATAGCAGCACTTTCTTGATGTCCTCGTTCAGTCTTCGTCACTTTTGATCGCCATGAGCGAAGCCCGCATTACGTGCACTGGGGGAAGAAAGAGTGATTCTGCGGCTCTCCCTCCTGTTCTCGTCACTCTACCATGTGACAGGTGCAAGTCAAGACGGAAATGTTTTGTTTATGCATACTTCGTGTCGTGCTGCCGTTTGTCGGCATGCAACCCAGCCTCCCAAGGGAGGTAATTCGAGTTCAGCGAACTATCTATCTATCTATCTATCTATCTATATCTATCTAAATCTATCTATCTATCTATATATATATATATATATATATATATATATATATGTGTGTGTGTGTGTGTGTGTGTGTGTGTGAGAACTCTTTGTTGAAATACGCAGAGTTTACGCTAATTTGTGAAATCAAAGACCCCGGAATAGAACGGCTCTAGGAGAATTAGGGCTGGTAAAAATGCTTTGCGCCACGTTGAAGTACCACTTACATGACTAGCCTCTAGCGATTGCTGAAGTTGTCCACTGGGGTTAACATTAGGCGCAGTGTTATGAGAACGATCGCCCTTGGCGATGTCTCCGAAGTGTCGTTTGTGCGCTCTGATTGGCCGGATTAAAAACCCGGAAAATTGAGAGCAGGGCCTAAACTTTTTCGCGCCATGAATTCCACTTCCCTGCACTATGCGGTACTCTCGACATACATTGGATCAACGAACACACCGAAGCATGGTCGGTTGGTGGTAATGTCTAATACCGAAGTCGTGTAGACAGTTTTCCCTCTTTTAATTCCGTGCGGGCAGAACGCTGCATATCTTGCTGAAGCTCTCTTGACGCTTTTTTACTACATACACTGCAGTGACCATCGTTTTGTGCGAGTTTTATTTTATTTTATTTTTTATGAATCGCGCGTTGGAGGGCTTGCATGGGACGACGGAAGGCGGCAAGAGAGGGGTTCCTGCGGTGGTGATTTTGCCATTGTTAACGGCTTGCGAAAATACATGCACAGGTGTGCGGACCCTTTTTAAATTGTACTAGACTTTAAAAGATGATTCAGGAAAAGTTCCCCATAAGCATCTACACTTGCTTTTAATTCATAACAGCCAAGGAACAGCTTAGCCACGCCGTAGAAGACGCTACACTGGAGCACGTCTCACTCCGTCAGTTAGGTGCTCACCTATTCCGTTCGTCCTTTTCAATAAGCACTAATGGCCAGTGTCCTCACGACGTCAAAGGCGAGTGATTGTTTCCGTTATTGAACACGCCTGACCAAAACGACCTTCGCCGATAATCTGAGAATGCTGTCCTGTGTCGAATTGAGCACATTTATTTATTTATTTATTTATTTATTTATTTATTTATTTATTTATTTATTTATTTATTTATTTATTTCGCAACGCTGTTGCGGAATCATAAGAGTTGGAGGGGGGTTCTCCAGATGTCCTGCCTGGGCGAAACGACCCGTTTCATTTTTCCATCTCCACCAGCAAGTGAACATCCCTATAAATGACGCTTAAATTGCACTAGACTGCGTCAAGCTAAGTACGCCCGCTTCTATTGCTTTGCGTGTTGACCTAGCACGTTGAGTTGATGTATTGCATTCTTCATACTGCATTACAAATTGGTAGCGAGCAAGTTAAAAACTCGCGCAAAAGTTAGGGTGCATGCATGACGAAGGGCATCTCACGAAAGTGTAAGAATAATACAAGAGTTCTGAAATAACACAAATTCCCTTAACCGTTAATTGTAGTTTGATGGTGAACTTTCCACACAAGACGACTCCACTATTCCACCGCTGATCTTGCCCTTTCCACCTTAATGAATTACCGCATGCTTGCGAATAGTGTCAACATTAAAAATATCATATTCTTTGATTCTGGAAAATCCTTCCACAGTGAGCGCGACTAGAACTGCACATTCCAATGACGATTACACACTTCCTGGTGTTTGAAGGAAATAATTTTTTAATTTCGCTTTTTATACTGCGAACCACGAGACCACGAGATTTAATTATTTATTTACCGGCCGCCGCTACTGCGTGTAGATACCAAGAGGTGTCCGCCTTCAGAACAGCATAAATTCAGAACGAGCTAAAAATTATCAAACATTTCCTGAAATAACAGAAACCAATTGGGCGTTCCAATTGGCGTTTATTAAAAATAGTAGTAAACATCTTAACCTCATATGATTCACTTTCGGTTCACAATATGCATAACCTACAATTACAATTCACCGGATATTCTTTTATGTCCTGGTCCAACAGAAAGATACGCTGATGCGGACATACGCTGTCAATTAGCATCTTGCTCGGCTTTGCATCACACGATCTAGCGTGCAGGTTCCATCATCGACAGGGAAAGACCCATTGCTGAAGCCGCCACTGCCAAGACGACGCCAGGAGGAGGTCGTCTTAGGGCTGCTTCGAGGGTTTCCTGCATAATGCTGAAATAGCTTACCATAGACTATGAACATTTAGTACTTCGATTCGATAACTTTAATAACGACAGTAACCTTCCAGGCAGTGGATCCCCATAGCAGTCACCAATACCGTTATGCCTCCTGAAGCAGCAGGGACTGCAAAAAAAGAAAACGATGCCGGTTGCGAAGACCAGCCATTCTTTAGCCCCATACAGCTTGCCATTGCTTGTGCAGCAGTGGTTGGCTGTTGCTCTGGATATCAAGAAAGCGAAGAAATATTTCGAGCTGTCAGTGAACACGATGGAAACAACATCACGCGAAACCTTTGTGAAGCCGTACACCCGAATACGTAACGCACAACAGTGCTTACCGTAAATAGAACGAGTATTGTGGTGCAACATTAGTTCCTCTGGCGTTGTTCGCAACACCAGTCGAAATGTTCACCTTGTCGGCCGCGTTTCGCGTTGATGTAGCGTTGACTCCCCTCGAGCAGTAGTAGCAGATACCTCTCGGTAGTGCAGGCCCTGCCTTCTTCCACCTTGTCGACATTGATGTGGTAGGTTTCACAAAGTCCTGGAGGTTACGAAGCCTGCGGATGATCTCTCACGGAAATAAATTTAGGCAGGCCCAACTGAGCTTGCCGAACCTGTGCGTGGGAGGGCATCATTTAATTACCACTATGGCTCTTAATACAATGAATTCAAAATCTTTCGAATATTAGATGCGCAGATTTAGCGTACTAGAGGAATATTTCAGCATTCCTATATCAGCAAACAAAATATTGCACAACTAATTACGAAACGTACAACTGTGTAAAACTTCAGTGAGTGCGTATTGCGAAGCAATGTCTATTTCTTGCAAGTATACCATTCAATAAATTATGCAGCAATTATCGCCTTCGCAGCGGTGGTTTCGCCTTAAAGACGTCCACATTATACGGGCACCCCAAGCAGCCCCAACATTCGCGGGCGGTTGGTGTCAGTAGCGGAAATCTCGCACGCGTGCAACATCACATACAAAAAAAAAGGGTGCCAGTGGTCGTTGACAGTCTGACACACAAGAAGTTATATATTAATTTTCTGGAGCGGAAGTGGCCTGTCAGAAGTGCACACGTCGCCGCCATCTTGTTCAAGGAAACAATAGCAGACGACTGTTCATGCGGTGGAGTGGTGGACAGCGCGGCGCTATAAGTAATGTTTAGAAACTGTGGCAGGTTTTTTTTTATTTAGCAGCTCAGTGTTTCAGAAGGCGGTGGTCACTTGTGCGTTGACTTTATCTCTGCGAATTCGATTAAGACGTTCGAAATACCAATACACGTGTAAGTCTTTCTTACCTTTCCCGCTTGTTTTCCGTGCATTGTATTAAGTATAAGAAATTTCGAAAGATGTACGCACATGTATTTCATCCGTACGCCCGTATCCAAGTTAGCTGTAACCTTGTTATATTGTTATATGGAGTTTAACGTCCCAAAACCAGCTCTGATTATGAGAGACGCCGTAGTGGAGCACTCCGGAAATTTTGAGCACCTTGGGTTCTTTAACGTGCACTGACATCGCACAGCACACGGGCCTCAACATTACGCCTCCATCGAAATGCAGCCGCCGCGGCCGGGATTCGATCCCCCGACCTTCGGATCTCCAGCCGAGTACCGTAGCCATTAGACCACCGTGGCGGAGCAAAGTTGGCAATGTTATCCACTATACGAGAGGAAAAAGGCTGATTCAAAACGTAGGCTGAACAGAAGCGCTACCTACCAGCTTACGTATGACAGAAAACAAGCCCGTGTAGATACATCACGACGGGCCATCCTTATGCGTTATTGGTGACTTGTAGTTATGCGCTTTCTCGAAAAAAATAAAATGGTGCTTGGTTAGAAAGTTTAGTGGGCTGTGACAGATGACAGTGGACTGTACAAATTTCAGAGACGCGTCTAGGCATGACGAGAATGCAATAAAATTGCATAACTATGATAGAGCTTGCGTAATTAAAGAAAACGCGGTGCGGAAACATATAGGACAACACATGGATTCTTCCTGTGAGTGCACAAGCTGCTAGTTCAACTCAATGCGCTGTAACAGCCCATTTTTGCTGTTGTAGCCAACAGTGAAAAATGAAGGAGAACTCAATACAATACTCTTTCAGTCGTGTAACAAAGATGCCAACACTGTAGACAGTAGAATCCCGCGAGCCTCGGAAACTGTAACCCTCAAAATACCCGTTAATGCTTCGTTTTTTATATGCATGCGTGCATCAGTTGCTGTGAGCTCGAGTTCTAAAACACGCACAAGGTATGGTGCACGTATTGGATCGTCGCTTGTATCCGAAACATACGAGAAATGGCCATTGGACACCCAGCATTGGTACTTTGAAGGAGAAGCGGATGCGCTTTCAATGCCGGGTTTACAGAACTGCGAGGTATCCTTCCGCCGCATAGACGGGGAATTTGTTATGCGACACGTGTATGTGTTGAACAATGTCCATACGCAGAAAACATGTGTGGCGAGTTTCTCCGTTCTAAAGTTTTTAATGAAATATAAAAATATCCATGTGAAGCCTTCTGAGAGACAACATATGCTCATATGCTGTTCGGGGAGGGGGCGGGGGTGAGAGGAAAGGGGGAGGGGGGTGAATGGAATGCTGAAGCCAGGCTACACACCTAGAGCTAGACTGTGATCTCTGTCTTAGCATGCTTTTCGGCACAGTTTCCGTGCAAGAAATCTCCTGTATGCGCCTTCGCAGTCAAAACTGAATGGCATCAGGAGATCTGCATAGACATTGCCAAGCTTGAAATTGCGTGAGCTTTCCGAACGCGCCGAACGACCTTCTAAGACCCGAATCTTTAATGACTTTACAAGCGGCAAGACAAGCGAACCTATTTGAAAGAACGTACGCGGAATACGAAAAAAAATAATATTAATCATGAGAGTGCAGATAATAGCAACGTGCACAATAAGTACACGCTTTGCTCAAATGCGTGTGCATAGAATCGTTGGGTGCAGGTGAAAAAAAAATGGCATAAATACCTATTACCTCAGCTCGCATTCGCACCGTAGTGCATATTTTGTCTATATCGTTTCACAATAAGCTAGTTTCTACTGAAAGACGAGTAAGCCAGCAAGTAGGATTTGCGCAGAAGCTCTCAGTCAGCTAGGTTCTTTCTTTTTTTCCCTTCGAAGCCTGCAGCTAAGTACGAAAGCGGATAATTATTTTGTTTTTCTCAACTAGAAAACACCCCTGGTAGCTGATGTAAGCCTGAAGTTGTCTTCTGCCTCAATTTTTCATCGTAAAAGGGCAAAACAAGTCCAGTTCCACAATTAATACATTGCCCTCTATGGCCGGCCCGCCTACTTTTCCTCGAGTAAAGTGGTTGGCACTGGTTTCACTTGCGCCCTATAGGCGGCTGCAGGGACTTCCACTCCGGAAGTTTAATAAAACCTCCTTGCTAAGGTATTGCTTTCAATGTTCTAACACTTCGCCGATACTTGGGTTAAAGAAAACGCACACTGCGGTGAAACATTCAATCAATGTGGAGCAATGCTTCTACCAATCGGCTAAATAAACATAGGAAAATGCGTATTCGAAACCTACAGCTGAATGCAGCATGTGTGTATCCGTCATTTCCCCTGCACTATTTTCATACACCGAACCTGATGAAACAACACTATATATTTGAATATTGCCTGTTTATAAGCAGTCTTTAAACGCGAGCACGAATTTGTTTACCAACTTTAGCGTCAAAGAACCAGCACGTGTGACTTCAGATACGCAACGCAGTGGGAGACTGTGGGTTCTTTATCATTGCTTGGCCTCGTTTCACGTTGCTCCATATGCAAGTGCTCACATTTACTTGTATTTAGTTTACTTTGCCTCACCTAAATGGCGCGATACGGCGGAAAATTCAAACAGCATATTCGAGCTCAGCTTAGCGATATCTTAGCTGCGTATGGAAGTGGGGTGGTTCTCGTTTCCTGCGGGGCTACTATTATTGCGCGGCCGCATACTATGAGCAAACTGAAATCAAGCCGATAGAATGCTTTAATAAGTCTAAAATCGGACTCCTTAAATAGTACTGAACATTCTTTGTCTTTAATATGAGGTTTTGTTTATGGTTATCCCAATAAGTCCGGAAAAGAAAGCTGCACTTCACTTGTAGATTAAAAATTCAAAGTACATACCTTTAGTCGGTCTGTCGTCGGTCAAAATTTGTAATACCATTTCTTGGATGCACTCACAGTGGAAGCTGATGTCAGTTTATCACAAGAGTTTGGTCTCCACACTCCATTAATGTCATCAGATAATGTACAACCTGTTTTGTTTGGCTTTCCGTTTCCCTCAACTACGGCGTGCCTCACAGTCACAGCGCAGTCTTGGCGCGTGAAGCCCAAGCAGTTATTCTTACGATGTTTGAGTTCGTCCGTTCACGACTGAACTAGGTATTCAACAAAAATAAGTTGTCCTCCACATCGGTGACTTCGGCGTGACGTTTGCCCGATCGGGCTCGCTATTAGGGAGTTCCTCTGGGTGGCTCCGTCAAGGTGGACATTTTCGCTATTCAAATCGCTCGCCGTTGAGCGACGCCATCACGAAATGGGGATGCGCTGCGGATGAAATTATGGAGTTCTATAAGGTGGCTCCAAGATGCGTCGAGAAGTGAACATAGTAGTTTACAAACAATTCACTAATTACTTGTAACAATATTCAATACATTACTGAATTTCCAGCCCACCAATTTGATTCGTTACCTTGCAAATTAGAATGAATTGCATTCTGACTACTGCATTTCTATTAGTGTTAAGCCCACCTTCCGGCATGGAAAGCCCGGGCAATTTTTAATTTCATCAGAAAATACTTGGCTGTATTTTATGTGCAATTTCTGAAACAAAAATATTATTCTGCGGTCCACCGCCTTGGCAGTACCAGAAAATTTAACCGCGGACATCTTGCCTATTACACCGTAACTGATTTTTGCATAAAAGGTCGAATAAATTTAAAAATATATTTCATTCACTTCGGCAAAACGCTATCCGAGTGACTAAGCCGTAAGGAACTTATTTATTTATTTATTTATTCATAATACACACAGCGCCTGGCGGCATTACCGTGGCACTAATACACAATAACACTTATACATATACAAAGTACTACATAACACTAATACGAATACACAGTAACACAAACACACAATAAATTTTGCAAAAATAAGGAACAACTCAACACTGTTTCAAATAATAAGACTGATTCGACGCATTAAAAAGGTTTAATCAAATACAACCAATATTTTTCTTAACGCAGGTTGTTCGATCCTTCGAAACATTGTCGAGCACCGTCGACTGTAATATCACGCAGAGATTTCTTAAAAAGAAACTTATGTGAGAGCTGCTAGCATCGCGCGTCCTCTATAAGAATCACGTCGCGCTCCCAATTTCGCACAGCCATGTGTAGGTTTCCCCATCAGCTCATAGGGACACCTCGTTGTAGTCGCCCCTGTAGCCAGCGGACACGAAGCGGCGACATTCCAGAGACTGCTTCGAGGAGTCCCTGCATTGTTTAAAAATTATTTAATCTTTCTGTGTGATTTTACGTTCCTCTTCTTCTTCTATAACTTGAATGAAGATAGTCACCTTCTCTGTTGAGGTTCCTCATTAGAGGAAGCCACATAGCATTAGCTCCTGAAGCGGCATCAGCAGCAGTGACAGCATGGTGTCGGCTGTGCAGACCTGCCATATCTGCACTCCATTCATAGTGCCGCTGCTTGTGCCGCAGTGCTTGACGTTGCCCTGGATGTCCAGAAGTGGGGTGGCCTGCATGCGGGAAAATATTTAATGGTTCAGCGAGCAATCTGGAAGCAATCTCTAAAGAAGCTCGAGTGATGCGGTACACGAAGTGCTGTTCAAATCAGAACGCGATGCCAAGTTAAGCACACCTGAAATACAACGTGCATTGTTATCCAAGCATAGTCTATCACAGCCCTTGTTTAATGACGTTAATAGCAATGTTCACCTTGTCGTCTTTGTCTCCCTGCGAGTGCCATTGATGTGGCACTGACTCCCCGAGCAGAAGCAGCAGCAGCAACGGCAACAGAAGGATGTCGGTACTGGGCTCCCCCCATTCGGACCCCTTCTGGACATTGATGGGCGATGTGGCGGAATGCGTTGTTGCTACCTGGGCGTTACAGAACATGTTGCATACGTTGCTTCAAGTCGTGCTGAGGCTTCTCATGTTAAAGCGCGGGATCAGATTGCTAAGCAGTGGCGATATTATTCGACTAAATACGGCAGGACAGGGTAGCATTCACCGTTGTTTGCTGGTTTATTACACCGGTCTTCCGCAAATGTCGCCGGTCTCAGCTACGGTGGGCTTTCACATAGCACACGCAGCTCCAACGCGCAAGTTACATGCGGTGGTTAGCACAGAGTTTGCGTAGCGGTAATCGAAATACTGTACAACTGAAGTTGAAACGTACAAATTCTTTCAGAGAAATTGAGCCATGTATACTTACAAGCAATGTTGCGATATCCCTGCTGCTATTGAAAAACTAATAAAACATATTTTATATTCTCAGCACTGGATTCTTGTGAGACGTTTATCGGACCCTTCAACAGGTGGGGGTAGTTGACGTCAGTAGTGAACATCTCCCATACGTGCTCAGCATCTACAATGGAGTTGGAGAGCCCGCTGCCGTTAAAACCGCTTCTGGAGTGAATACTTGAAGCCTTGGAGGCTAGTTTTCATTGAAAAAGAACCGATAGGCGCGTTTAGTCCACATGTTTGAGTCTGTTGCGCAGCTTTTACAAAACGGTTCATTAAATGTGCAAGTAAAAACGAAACGCACTGCTGAAGAAATTTTACGTTTTACGTCCATTCCTCTAATATATCTTTCATACACTGCACGACTGAAAATGAGCTGACGTATATTTGAGTTCGCTATTCACGGGCTATTCTAAAAGGCGAGTGTGTATTTTGTATTAGGCCTACCAGAAGTAGGATATGTGATTGTAACTGAAGCCGTATACTGGAACAGCAGAATCTTTTGATCACCATCCGGTATTCTTTAACTAGCGCCCAACTCAAAGTACGCGGCTGCACTTCCCGTCCTCCTGAATCAGAATGGGATCGCAACGGCCGGGAGTCCAACCCGTATCTTTGAACTTAGCAGCGCAGTCTATCACTTGAGAAGCTGCCACTTCGGATGCGCAGCAAGTTACGTAGAGAAAAGTTCGACGTAGATATGTCCCAACAAAAAGAACGAAGTATTACTCTTCGCCCAGCCACGGAGGTGTATATAATGCCTACGGCATTAGGCTGCTGCTCCGAAGGTCGCGGGGTGAAAGCACACTCGTGGCGCCTACATTTTGATGAGGGCGGAATGTTGAGGCCCTTGCGCTCTGCGATGTCAGTGCGCGTTGAAAAACCCCAGATGCATAAAATTTCTGAAGCGCCAACTGGGGCGTCCCTAATAATCGTGTGTTGGTTCTGGGGCGTGAATCACCAGAAATCATCATTCAACTGATGCGTTTGGATAGGCTATAAGACAATAGTGTTAGGTACGTAAGGAAAAAGTACTGCGCTTATCTTAATCAATAAAACATCGCTGCTGTCACCGCGGCACAATTTCCAATAACGAGAATTTGTCTAAATTAAAAATGGGACGTGCCAAAGCAGGGTTCTGAATGCCAAGCGTTGGTGCTTGAAGAAATGCGAGTTGAGCGGAAGTTATACACCCATGTTTTATACAATCCACTGTTTAGATTGAGAAAAACAAAGACAAAAAACATCGACGAGCGTTACTCCTCACCGTGAGGTCGACAGTCATTGCTGTACAACTTCTATCTTCGACTAGAAAGATTATTTAGTCTACTAAGGAAAGCGCGACTACAATATGGCTTCGCTGTGTCCTCTGAGGCTCACCTGTACAAACCAATGTTGGTGCCTCGGCGACGCGCCGCGCTGTTTTGCCGCTGGCCTCGACATGTCCCGGTCCTCCTCTTGCCAAAGCACCCCTGGGATGAAGTGAGGCTTCGAAGCGGGTTTCGGAGGTGGAGTTGTCCAGGCGTAGCTCACTTCGACGTTGGGTATTCTGCATGCGAGGCGAATGCACATCTGAAAAGGCCACGTCATATATCAGTCTTTCTTTCTTTTCTTTTCTCCTTGTTATTTGGCTCTTGCCCACTACGGGGGATTGGCCATGAAGCCGGCGGTTAATATAAAAAAGGAAAAAAAAGTGAGCTAAAACAAAGGAAGAGTAAGGAATCGGTAATGTAAGGAAGAAAGAAATGTTAGAGTGATAGACTATTTATAATACTAATGAACCATAATAAATAATTTGAGGTTTAATAAACTAGTGGCGGCAATTTCGAGGTACGAAGTTTTGGTTGGAAAGATGATTAGCAACGAATTCTTCTTGTGTCACGAAGGAAATTGCACATGGCTAAGCAGACGTTCCTGTTGCTGTAACCTAGTGAGGACGCTCCAAAGGAAAGAATATTCTGAGAATTCAGGGGAATTTTTAAATTCCTGAATGAAATTTCGAAATGTCTTTTCCTCTGACTACTATAACGCTGACAGGTAATTAAAAAGTGATCAATGTTTTCAGGCTCTTGACAATAGCAGCATAGCGGAGATGGCACCAGACCAGACCTGTGTAAATAAAAATTTAATGAAGGGATACGACAGCGAAATTTTGTTATTGCCACTTCCAGTTTACGTGAGGGGCACCACTTATTATTCCAAACAAAAGAAAGATGCCCATATTCTTCAATAGGTAACTTCATTTTTAAAGAATCTTGAAGTAAGGAGTACTTACGGTATCTAGACAAAGTAACAAAGGCAGTAGTAGGCACCACGTGCATTACCGGCCCATCTAGGGACCACCGCGCGAGAACATCAGCCATCTCGTTTATAAATATGCCACGATGGCCTGGCACCCACACCAATCGTATTTCACGCAAGTGGGGAGGAATTAATGAAGTGAATGCGTTTAGAGCAGAACACTTGGAAGGAGAAGCTGAAGCGAGTGATGTGCATACCGAAAGCGAATCAGTCACTATAACAACTGCCGAATTTTGTGCAGGAAGTTTGAGAATGGCTAAAAGAATGGCTAAGAGCTCTGCTTCGAATATGGGTGTATAATCCGGGAGGCGCAAGGTATATGACCAAGACAAAGTCTCTGAAAAAATGCCCACTCCCGCTTTCTCCTCACGCATGGATGCATCCGTCGCAATTACGTTATCAATTCCCAATTGACATAAATGATCTTCTAATAAGCCTATTAAGTATCTGGAAGGTAAGAGTTTGGCATTAGAAGGGAATATCATATCCAATTCAACTTTAGCATTGGCCAATGGTTTATCCGTTGAGACGATATCGCGAATGTTAACATCTAAAGCCTCTAGTTGATTCTGCACAAACAAAACTTGAGGTTTGTATATGCGAGACCAAGGCTCATCAAAAAATGTTAGCGCTTCAGTACAGAACGCGAAGTGTGATCGCCTCTGTGAAGACGCATAAATTTGTAAATATGTTTTGACAGTGAGGATACGGAATCTGCAAACTAACGTGGGTATTCGGGCTTCTTGGTACAGAACATGATTTGCAGTAAATTTTGGCACCTTGAGACAACTCCGAAGAGCCTCTCGCTCTAAAAGAACCAAAGGATTAATCTTGTATGCCGGACCACCAGAGTATAAAATACAACCAAATTCTAGAATCGGACGAACATACATACGGTATATCATAAGAAGAGTGTCTCTGCGTAACCCAGAGGCGTGCTGGCCAAGTCTGCGTATCATCCCAACAGCGCGAGTAGCCTTACATTTAATGTGCTCAATGTGGTCGCGCCAACTCAGTTTATGATCGTAAAACACACCTAAATACTTCACGCACTCTGCTTGGGGAATTATTTCCTGGCGATACTGAAGAGAAATGCTTACTGGATCATTCAAAGGAAAAACAATAACAGAACTTTTACTAACATTTAAAGTCATGCTAATTTCATTAAACCATAACTCTAGTCTTCCTAAATAAGCTTGTAAGATTGTATGCAGTGAGTGAATATCACCAGCAGAAGCAAAGAACGCAATGTCGTCTGCATAAACATACACTTGAATGTTATTGTGCAACGGTACTGAGCTTAACAGAACGTTAAATAATACAGGAGATAAAACAGA
>JABSTT010002847.1:0-36409 GCA_013339685.2 Hyalomma asiaticum
AAACAGGCAAAATTACCGCACATGAAAAAGGAAATGGATAAGCGAAAAAAAAAAAAGAAGACGAGCTCGCAGTATTGCAGCAGACTAAACGAACAAAAAAATTACAGCATATCCACGGAGTGTGATGATGAGTGGGCGAAGCTCGGGATGTGCATCGTAGATCGTGCCGAGTTCCGGATTAATTTAGTTAACGCGCATGCTACGAATCCTTACGGTTCAACTATGCACAATGCACAAGTGAAACTCCCACCGGCACTTCATTGCAAGTCAAGATCCAGTGTATATATATATATATATATATAATATATATATATATATATATATATATATAATTTCATTGCAAGTCAAGATCCAGTGTATATATATATATTATATTATATATATATATATATATATATATATATATATATAATATATATATTATATAATATAATATATATATATATATATATATATTAATCTATGGGTTTTGCCGTGAACGCTTCTGCAACGCGAGCAGTCGGTATTTCTCAATCAAGAAACTCGCTAGGAGACGCTGCCTGCGCCAACGTTGTCTCTCGAGTTTGTCGGGGCAGTGTCGAGTTTGCCGGGGAGCGCGTGGCTCCCGGCGCTCGCGGCGAGGGCGAGCGCCAGGTGCCACGCGCTCGCCCTCGGCGCGTGCGTGCGCTCCAGCAGGCACGCGCCGGTGGCTACCTACTACTAACTACTACTACTACTACTACTACATACATCGGGGACGCACGAAATGGCTGCTAATGGGGAATGAGAGACAGAAGAATTCGGCTTTTAGTTAACGCGCACGCTGCGAATTTTTTATTGTTCAACAACGCACAGGAGAAATCTCCCACCGGCACCACCTTGGAGGTCAAAGCGTAAGACTGGTTACGCACTACTACGACTACGACGAGGGATGAACGGGTGCCGCTTTAAGGAGCTTCGCCCCTAAAATACGAAGGAGAGTGCTTGAATAACTTATTCAGGGCTCTGGGTGAAAACAAAAGGAATGTGCTGGCAACACACAACGCGCTTGCTGCCGCCCTCGTTCACCGGCGCTAAATACCAACGCGAGGCAGTGCTGAAGAACTAGACATTGCGTAATCAGTCTGGGCCATCCTCGGAGGCGACAAACAAATTGATGGCCTGAGCGGGTAACTTTGTCGACGACCTTTTCGAAACGACAAGAACTACAGCTCTGTTACGTAAGACTCCTTGCTCCCAACACGGTAAACACGCCATGAACTACTGTCGTTATTTCGTCACTGTCGTTGCGCTTCGGCTAGTTTTGTCAGCTGGGGATTACGAGAGACACTGTGTTCTTTACATTAAACGCGCTCCAAGATTCTTTACCTCCTTAACTAATCCCCTCTAATCTGTTGAAACAGCTTACTTGCTTTTCTTTTACTGGAAGTTGCTCAATTGTGAGTAAAATGTAATTATGGCATCGGTGGATATATGCCTCTTTTTCTTATTTCCTTTATTCTGACCTTGCTTTGCGCGGAATCAGTACGCAAATTAACGAATTGCGCTTTCCCAACACATGGCCATAATTTAATCTTATTGGAAGGCTGCATGAGATTTCTTCTTTCACAATTTCCCACTCTCGCACGAGAATCGCTGTGAGAACTTCGGACGATGCAATTGAAATATACTTGGCGTGGGTTAGGTAATTTCTTTGTTTTGCCTCCAAAGCTCATCTGTACTAAGTTTTTATGCTTCAGACAGGTAGAAATGACTAAAGAAACTGCGTGGTATCCATCCGTGAGGCGTATTTGCACCTGTAAATGGCATTAGGGAGCCGCCGTAGCATAGCGGAAGCGTGTTTGCTTGGCACCTCAAGGGCCCAGGCTTCATTCCTACCAGCGTGTTCGTCTGTGACTGTGTGCCTCTGATGTCTACATTCAATCACAACCTGCGACAAGCGGATTCCTTTCTTGTTTGTAAGTGCGTTCTAACGTCATATTTAAATGTCTACTTGGCTGGCTTTTGATCGCTATAGGCTGTATAAAATTCAAAAACCTGTGGCGCATACCTGCAAAGCACGGGCCGAAGAATACGGGTATTAACCACACGTGATGCAGTAGCGTTAATCGTGACGTGCCTGACGAGTGTATCACATTAGTGCAAAAATCATTCGTTCGTGTTCGTCATATATTCTACCCTATTATCCAAATTTTGGTGTATTCCGGGTGACGAGTAGGACCAGGAGAGCACTAACACGTGGCGTCTACATGGACAGATAGATACAGTCAAAGGGAGTCAGTTCCCAAGAAATGCTTCGCACTTAAAAAATATTTTAATGTGCATCTCTCGAAGTAAACATTAATTGTGCCCATTCTTATAGCCACGTTGCAGGTGAAGCTTCCACCGCGCCTGCCGCAAAATCGTGCCCGGGCATAATTCTCTCATCGATGACATAGCGTGAATGACAAACACCTATTAACATTCAGTCATGGACAAGCTGGCTGCATCACGTCCACGACTAGCCATCGCTCGCGATTGACCAACGACGCGCTGTAGCCTGCAGTCAATTACGCGGTAGCGGGTGTCTCGGTTGCCGCTTTTGCAACACTCAGGCAGTGATTACACCACGTTGGAGAAGACATATTCGTTCCTTTCGCCTTTATTTATTTACATTAAGATCTGGTCTAAGCCTATGGGTCACGAGCAAAATCTTCAGTACACGCTCCTGCGTTCGTTTAAGCTGTCACGATAACATCAGTGGCAGTGAGCTCACAGTCCCCTCTAGAGTCCCTCGCACGGTGGCGCCGCAGTCTGGTCAATATGGCACTGCGCGCAAGTTTCTGCAGGTCCTGGTATACAGAATGCCAGTCATGTATTAAGAACCAACGCAGATAGGATGATCCCGTTTGGTCAGGGTTTTCGCTATACCAATTGAGCAGCATACGAAATCCTGAGTTGTCTGATCTCGGGATGTGGCAATCTTCTTCGCACTTTCATCTTTTTTGTTTGTTTGTTTGTTTGTCTGACGGCAGTGTTCGTAAAAGCAAGAAAAGGGCCTGGGTATATATTATACGTTGTTTTTTTGCGGTGTATAAAGCGAAGCGGGTTAGCTAAGAGATTTATGAGGGGATGTTACGAAAGTTAAGAGTTTCGTGAGAAACCTGCAGTAAGTGTTTTTACTCGCCCTCTAAATGTTCTACCTACGGTATTTATTAGTACACTTATCAGGGCTCCAAGCGTGACATAAGTTCCGTTTTGAGTTGGGAACGACGTGCGATAATGTTTGTGTGCGCAAGGATTCCCAGCGACGCGTTCGCGTTCGCGTTCACCTATTGGCAATCTCGGTGTAATGGCCATTATGCACTGTTTTGGCACTATCATAAAGGAAACGAGAAAAAGATAGTAATAGACAGGAAATTTCATCTACTTATTTTCTTCAAGGCGTGATAGAGGTTTGAGTGTTCCCCTATTTATTGGGGCCCTCAAGACCCATGCATCACGCTTGAGTTCTCACCTGAGTGAAAACAAAATTCTGTAAACAAAATTCTACATTAGACGAGCTCCATAAGTTAAGGCTTCTTCGAAAATAACTGGAAGTGACAGCCGCAATTGCGAAAAGGCAGGGCAACTCACATCGAGACAGATGACGCGACAACTTCCGAGGTGAAATACTTGGTTTAGAGTAACAGTGCAGAAACAGAAATCGGGAAATGTCTTTATAAATTAATATCCCAACAACAATACGCCACTTTTTTGTTTATCTTTGCTGTGGCCTGTATGCACTGGACGTACAGATTAAAAAGCGCGCTAGAGATAAGCACCATTGTTGTCGACGCATTGACGCACAAGTGACGCTATAGTTAGGCCACTTCTACGGCTGCACTGAATAGCTGAAACAATATCCGCTGCCACGGTTCTTACAATCGAGTTAAGCAAGCCATCGTTTTGCACATGGAGAATCGGGAATACGGTTATGTAAGTCGTTGTATAAGAGCTATGCATCCGTTCACACCAAATAGCGGCATGAAGTAAGACGCATCTTTCAAAATGAGCAGAAGTACGTGGTTTACTGCCTACAGAAAGTATCTTCTCCACAAAACTGGCTGTGCTAGAATGTGATTTTGGGTTTCAAGACGAAGATATGTCACCTGCTCCCAGATTGCCCAAATCACGACGAACCAAGACATCGACTAAAAGCAGCTCTGATGACACTGGACCGTCGGCCATTCAGTTTAAGGAAACTTCTGGGCCCATGGCCGACGACGGCCTTGCAAAAATACGCATTGAAAGCACTAAAAACATTTTTGGAAGAAAGCGGCATTATTGGACGTTACTAGCGCATTTGGTGTTTTCATCTATTCCGCCTTTTTGTTATTTCTATGATTATTTATCGGGGCACTGTATTTCTATGTTATACAATGTCTGGTGATTCCTTTACACGGACCACGTGCCTCCGACTGGCTATGGACGTTTTCGTGCCAGTGACATTCTTAATTATTTATTAGAGACCTTTTCTCGAAAGTACTGCCGTGCGCTGGAACTTATATACGTATACTTTTTTAGTGTGTTTCTTCATTACTGTTCTGACGGAACTACTGTTATTGTGATTATGCCGGATTGCTTCGCAACCATGCATGTTGAACGTTAACCACACCCAGGAGCGAAGGAGCAGCCGGCGCCTCATTTGTGCGCCAAAATCTCCTAATATCATACCAATAATAAAAAAAAGACGCTCACATGTGAAAAGTGTGGGAATCGCGTGTGTGACAGCTTGCGATACTTTTTAAAATATACCTAATTTTCCTTTGCTGCCTACATTCATGTTCTGCTGCGGAAACAAGAAAAGTGGCGATTTTAAGAGGCTGTAGTGAGTATATTTTTTCCCTCTATAGAACAGGTCTGTTTCCTGGAGGGATTGTCAAGGCTTGCTTTAAGAAATGCGCACTAATTGTATCCACAAATTGGGTGCGTTGAAACATCACCCTCCAATTTTCCTTTCGAGAAAGAAATTCACGACTGGCAACTGTGTGTTCCTAGCATCAGCATCAAAGTTTCGACAGTGACTGGCTGCCAAAATAGTGATTATTATTTTTGCAGAAAAAATGGTCCTCATAATCATTCAACTTTTGCATGCTTGAAGGCTAAGTTGACAGCCGAGAGAAGAAAGAGAAATCTGGAGCATACTTGGCTCCTCAAGGTTAGCACTGTGGCCTCCAAATTTAGCCAGCCTGTAAGAGGTATTACGTAGTAAGAAATCACGCGGGATATTGAATTTTACCAGGTGTATCACCGTACACCTAGTAAAGGATATGCTTGACAGTCTGCTTGTCAACAATGAATGAAATACATTTTTGTTCCCCCGGTCTTTTTTTCTAAGTGCACCACAGGCCCTATTATTATGCTACACTAACTACCAGCATTGGTACACAAATTTACCATAACAGTAGGAAGGAATATATTATAATGGTTTCCAAGAAATTGTTTACGAGCCACGCTCCAACCGTGACATATAAAGTTTCGGCCATTGAGACGGGAGACATCCCACGTAGTCTTTTATGGTAGTGCACGATTGAACAATTTGCAATAAGTATCCTAATTATATCGGACCTATTTTTGCTGTGAAACGAGTGCTAGCCGTCATGTGTGGTGTAGCAATTATTCCAGAATTCTGATGAGCCATTCCTACATAGACTGTAGGATATCCACAGAGGGCTGCACGCTGGGACACCTAGGTAGTTGTGATCAACCAGCCAGCTGATTGACTTTGAAATATCTGGTGGTTGATCAAAAAACAGAAAAATTAACAGTGCTTTAGCTGAACATAAGCGAATCATATAGCCTTAGATTTTCACGTTCATCTCTTTTCAAAAGTTATAACAAGAAAAAGAAATTGCGTCTTGATTGATTTTCCTTGCGCTCAACTTCTACTTATCATGGCTAGCAGTAAACGTGTGAGAAAAAAATGCCTTTTTTCTGTCCTTTATTATACCGCGCCTGTGCCACAGACTAGATGCGTGCGCAGAATTTTCACTTTCCTGTAAATCTTCACCACGGATGCAAACAAAACTCGCCTTACGTTCTTGGTCCTCATGCTGTCACCAGAAGTTAGGTAAAGGCCGCGACGCAGCACTGCACAATCAGAAAGTATGCAATACAGACGCGTAGTTATTGCAAGGAAATAAGTACCAACATTCATGGCACGTCCATTCATCGATTCAAGCATGTTCGCCAAGAGGCTGCTATCTCACGTGTGCCAGGCGCTTGTGCCTATGCTCATTCTCAGTCTCGCCTTTGTTATAGTTTAGTATATCACGCTATTCCTTTCGTTTTTGCTCTTCCGCATACCTCTAAAATGGTTTTCGCTACATTGTCCGTTCTTCGCAGCAGACCTTTCAGCGCGTTTGGAAGCGAACCCGGAAGAAGCAGCCATTCGTCCCTAATCTGTCACGTCCACTCACATCCGGTTTCACCTTCCAACGGGTGGCTGCAGCTCCAACGTGCAATTCCTCTCGACGCCCAGTTGTCGATACGTTTCGCTGCCTTCTTTGAAATGCTGTGTGATTTAAAAACAAAGTGAGGAGTAAAACGGAAATACTTCTCCTTTAGAATCTGTAAGCGGGAAGGTATATTTATGTGTTGTACAGGGCTTTAGTTGGTGTCTACAATGCGCCAAATGGGCTATTTTTGGACTTGTCTGCCGAAGAAAATTGTACGTTGACTCAGTGGATACTTTTTCTACAGGGAACTTCCTGTTTTGGCGCATTTATTAACAGTTTTTTCTCACTATTTACGGAACATTGCAAGCGGGCGTAAAGATCACCCATTGTTTCCGAGATTTTTTTTTTGTCGAGGTCGCCGCGAGTGGGCTGATGGCTATCGTGGAAACTTAAGGGTAACCGCACTGGAAAGACGGAGAGACATAGTTGCGCTCACGTAAGCCAACTGTGATGATGCTGTGCGGCTGAGAGACAGCTCGTACTTATTTAATTATTTATTTATTTATTATAGCAGCGTGAGAATTACAGTCGTGAGTATCGTAAGGAATTTGTGAATGTGAACACAAGCATATATGTGGAAGGCAAATACGTTACTAAACAGCTTAAAAAAGCCGATACACAATATTACAAATACATCCTCAACCAATGAGACAAAGTACAATCCAAGACACACACTATAATAAATAAATAAATAAATAAATAAATAAATAAATAAATAAATAAATAAATAAATAAATAAATAAATAAATAAACTCGCATATTGTAGTTCTAGAAACCATCGTCGTTAAGTCTACGCAATTTGAAAACCAAAAGCTTAGGTAGTTGCACACCAGGCACGCTTCTAGAGAAGAACAGCGTCATTAGTTAGATTGTTCCATTCACTCACTGTGCTCGGAAAAACTAATACATGAAATAACTATTGCGTGATTGAAAGGGTATAATACCGAGATTATAGCGCTGCCTTGTCGCATACACAAAGAAAGATAATAAATTGCTAATGTCTTTCATTTAGTGCTTGTTAAATCACTGATAAAAAGATCTGAGAGGAGAAATCCTGCTCCTCTCAGTTATTTGTGGAAGATTAGCTCTCGCCAGCAGTGCATTCACAAATGCACGACCATAGCTGTTGTATTCACGTGTGTACTTGGCAAAAACACGTCTGCAACAAAATCGAGGTGGCCTGCTCACGTTCAACCAGATTTGCTCACTTGAACTGGGACTTACGGGGACTCTCTTAGTAGACACCGCTCTAGGGTTTCAAGGGAAACGCATAGTAAAACGTTTCTGCTCAGCTATTCATTGGATCGTCCCAAAATATACCTGATGAGAACTCTCCTATAGATATTGTGTGTTGTGTACAGACACTACAGATACTGTGAGTTACCTCATCTTCCAGACGAAGCAAAACAAGAACGTTTCGCTCACTATTTCATCTTTTTTCGAAAATACCTGCTCAGCAACAAAAAATTCCTAACATCATTTTATTTGGCTACAAATCTGGCACGGAGATTACAAAGAATGGCTGCCTCTCGGTATTTTTAGCCTGAGTTCTGAATCCTTCTCAGATCTGCCTAATGACAACGCTGCCATGGTAGATGAAGACATGCAAGATATAGATTATCTCTGATCGAGTTTACGAAAATGCCAAATACTTCTT
Organism: Hyalomma asiaticum; assembly: GCA_013339685.2. Lineage (NCBI taxonomy): Eukaryota > Metazoa > Arthropoda > Arachnida > Ixodida > Ixodidae > Hyalomma > Hyalomma asiaticum. The sequence continues at coordinate 8,116 of JABSTT010002847.1, forward strand.
GTTTTATTACATAGAGCAAAATTCCGCACAAATTGTTTCTAAACTTCTACGCGTTCTAGGAACGTCTGTAATGGTATTCGTGAAGGAACATATTCGGAGAAAATTATGGTCCATAATAGTAATAAGAATAATTAATATTCAGTTATGGAAGGGACGCTGTCTCCTGCAGCCCATGCCAGGAGCACGGCGCGGCGTCCACCGAGGTGTGGGAAAGAGAATGAAAGAATAGAAAGGAGAGGGATGCCGTAGTGGAGGGCTCCGACAATTCTGGCCTTCCGGGAGCTCGTTCGTATCAATTAAGACGAAATTTAAACGCGCGTAGTCCAAGATATCGTTGGAGCATTCTTGCGTTTCAAAAAATAGCCCCGTTGGAGGCGAAATGTTGAGGCCCGTGTGCTGTGCGATGTCAGTGCACGTTAAAGAACCCCAGGTGGTCGAAATTTCCGGAGCCCTCCACTACGGCGTCTCTCATAATCAGAACTGGTTTTGGGACGTTAAACCCCACAAATCAATCAATCAAATCAATCAAAAAATAGCCCCGCTAGCCTGCAATAACTGAATGAGTTGCTAGACCGGTCTCTGCTCTATCAACCAGTCAAGCCGCCACTAGAGTCACGGACACCGAATGCGCTCGGTGCGAGCGGAGGGAAACGCGGTCGGTGTCGGCAGCAGCTGTATGCGTCCCATTATCGCCTGCTTCAATCCTCTTCTATACCTCTCTTCCGTTATACTGCGCGACGCTAGTTTTCTTTAACACGAAAATGTTTAATGCCGGGGTCCACAGCAAACCCACTACGTCACTTCCGTAACGGAAGTGGGACTGTGAAACATACATGTAAGAACAACAAAGAGGAACACGCAGAAAAATTTCTGATGCTGAGCTGGGAATCGAACTCGCAGCGCCCGGCTCCACGACGAGAGGTGGCCGACCTAGTCACTACGCCATCAGGGCACGTTCGTTCAAGCCATACGAACGCGCGGCTAACATTATTTCGTATCTCGCTTCTTTCACTCTTGCTCGATGCGTTCGTGCGGCTCTTCGCACCCGCATGAAGACGCACTTTGCCTAGAACGGTGCCGCCATCAAGAAGAGGCGAAGTGAAGCGACGGCCGGACTGGAGAGGTGCACGCGCGTCTCAACCGCGGTCATATCAAATAATAGGCCTATGAGCTTCACAGAACCACACTGAAATGCCTTGAAAAATAAAATTTCAGATGAAGCTGAGACGACCTATAGTAGCGAAATCAATAACTGTGGCTTTCGCACTTCTGATGGCCCTGTACGCCTATATATCGATCATGTCGTGCGGTAAATTAGCTCCAGTGCAGCAGTCCAGCGGTAATTGAATCCTTTGACCGCACACGAAATGTAATCAGGTGTACATCAAGCTATCAGTTTGTGTTGTGTTTTGTAGAACCTCTGCCCTACTAAGGTGCGACTTCCCTCAAAGTTTACGCTTGTTACAAACACAAAAACGGACAATTCTTAGCAGCGAAATGTGTGGGTACGAATGTAACGGGTCTCTTATAGGGTGTCGCATTGCTGCCCTGAATCATTGACATTTTTGGTAAATATACATTTTTGCCTTGGACAGCTCAACCGAGCTCTAATATTGCAGACTACGCTGTTATCTTACGTAAGGGGGTTCGACTAGTCCGGATGTGGATAATGAGTTTTTCCCAGCACTTCCTTCATTAAAACGTTTCTTCTCTCTCTTGCTCTTAATGATTCATGTTTTGTTGTGAAAACTGTTATTGAATCGGGTAGGGCGAGAGATCGCACCCAGACGTTCTGCATGCGAGTTCAGCATACTAAATAAAAAAAAAGACTACGGCAATTTCACTTCAGTCACTATAAGAATTACGGAGCAGTAGTTCACCTGCGTTTCCCATGTGTTCCTGTTGTGTTTATCGCCTATATTTTAGAATTATTTTTATTACATTAATCCCATTACGTCATCAATTACCCTTACTTTGTATCTTTTATTTTATTATACCAATGTGGTTCATCTTAACCGTTCATTATTCGGATACATTTTAAGGGGTTTTGATCAAATATTAACATGCCTTAGCCGTGCTTTGAACTGCTCTTTTCTGGGCGTGACAACGTACATGACTAATTACACAACGACAGCACGGGCCCATAATGTGCCCCGCACTTAAAATGACAGTTTGAAATGGTAGCATGAGCAAACTTAACGAAGGTATGTGGTTAACAGATGCGCTCTGTGCTGCCGTACTTCCTGCTCGCGAAGGATGCTTACAGCAGAGAAGAACCTTACCCTGGGTACAGCCGGGGACTAAGAGCTCAATTATTTTGTCCCCATGAATATCTGAAACAATCAGACTATGTATTGGCGAATCCCCTGTACAAGGTCTTTGTGATAAAAGAGACGACGACGAGAACAAAAGAACGCGTTAGCTCTTGCATGCTTGTGATAGATTCACTGCCGTCAGCCATTGCCGAATGATACTGCGTTCCAGTCAGAAAGGCGAAGATTACGCGACCTCCAATATATCAGAGACTGTTACGAGATATTCAAAACGTGGAGCGTCATCTGTCCACTTTTCTATAAACGACATCAGCCAAGTTCTTCGGGGCGCTGAAAACCTGCAGCGTGCCAGCATATATCAGCTCCTATCTGCTGCATTTTTCAAGTCATTCAGCAATCTTTTCTCACTGCTATGTTCCGCTGTGCAGGCGGCGGTGATGCATGGAAACGTCGCGAAGAACAAAAGTGTTTTTAACCCTACATTACTTTATTGATTATATCTGTTCTCGCACAGTGGTCAACGCGCGTGAAGTTTCCGTTTAGCCATGTTTCTATTTTTCCTGTGAATATGCTTTGCTTCCCGTTTGACAAAAGCTCTAGCAGATGTAAGAACGGCGCGTTCTTAAGGAGTTTTAATGAACGACATGATCACGCGCGCACGATCGAGAGAGCATGGTTGATCGCCTTTCACTTGTATTGCTTTCCACGGAAGAAAGCGATTTTTTAGAGGATTAACATTCTTAAACCAATGGCGTTGCGTGAGCTCCAACATCATTGTAATTGTTTTGAAACAGTGCGCGCGTACCACGCGCCTCCTGAAAACAGTCGAAAATGCGCTTCTAAGCACATATAAGGTTATTAACGCAACTTCAACGCAAGTTGTAAGTTTCCTGACGCTGCACATACATGACAAAAGTATCAAGCTAGTGGTGTCATAATAAATCGCGTATGTTCGTCATACATGCGTGCTCTATCATGTTATTTTTGGTGCATGCCACATGAAGGAGACACGACCAAGAGAGCAGTGAGACATAGGCGGCTAGATAGATAGATAGATAGATAGATAGATAGATAGATAGATAGATAGATAGATAGATAGATAGATAGATAGATAGATAGATAGATAGATAGATATGATCAAAGCCACTTCAGTTCACGAAGAAGTGCTTCTCATTGAAAACGTTTGGTCGAGCTGCTACTAATGAGACCTCAGCACAGCGCTGCAGATTCACAAGCCCATTCTATGGACTTAATACATCAGAGAGAGAGAGAGAGAGAGAGAACACTTTATTGATGAACCGGAGATGTTAGCCTGGTTAATGGCCTGGCTTGCTACTCCAGGTACTTAGCGGTGATTATGATATTTACAGTGATCACATCTAACATAACACGTACATACGGTCACACTTACTCACACACTCATATATACATATATACACTATAACTCAGTTTACAGCGTTTCATTGAGGCATGTTGCCCGTAGAAACGCTATCAGCGCCTTGGTTCTACGTAGTGCGCAGGCGCTGTCTTGCCACGGGCCTAGGAGATGCCGCAGCTCCAAGGTCGTACCGTGTGGCAAGTGAAGCGCTGCCTTCAGAGTCTTTCTATCCGACTCGTAGCGCTGGCAGTTGCACAGGACGTGTTCAATGTCCTCTCGTGTGTTGCATGTGGAGCACAATGGAGAATCAGACTGTTGTATTTTGTGCTTATAATCTCTCGTGTATGCTACATTAAGTCTTAATCGGTGAAGGCACGCTTCATCTCGCCTGGCTAAACCTTGTGGTACGTGGAAGCTGCAGGCTGGGTCAATGGCGTGTAGTGGTCCGTACTGATGTCTTGGATCACACCAGAAGTGTCGCTGCTGATTCCAGGCAAATGTCGATACCATAGTCGCCGCATCTTTTCTTGAAAGGGGTATGGCTGTTAGTGGTGTTTTAGTTCCATGGGCTGTTCTGGCAGCACTGTCGGCCCGAACGTTTCCTTGTATTCCACAGTGGGCTGGTAACCACTGGAATACAACGCGGTGATTAAGTTCATGAGCATTATTGCCTAGCCGCTTGATGTCCAAAACTAGTTGTTCTTGGGCTCGTGGTGACTTCAGGGACTGCAGCGCCGCTCGCGAATCAGAGAAGATTACCCAGGAATCAGGTGTCTGAGCTACGATGTAAATAAGCGCTCTCCGCAGCGCAGCCAGCTCTGTAGCTGTGGCAGATGTGCGGTGACCCAAGGTGGCAGAAATTGACATGTTTGCCGACGGGATCCACAGACCTATTGCCGATGATGTATCCGTAACAGAGCCATCAGTGTAAATGTGGCGGCAGGATCTGTAGTTGGCGTTAATATGCTCCAGGGCGAAATATTTCAGTGCTGGAGCTGGCGTGTTACTTTTACTCTTGATGCCCGGTACAGTCGTGACTATGGCCCAAGAGGGTAGTTTCCATGGCGGCGTTGTCGGAATTGATGGCTTTTCGTACATCAGCGGGAGAAGGGTCTGTACTTCGGATGTGGTGGCTGATGCAAGCGGATGGTTGTGAACCCTAGCAGCAAAACGCACACAGGCTCGAAGAAACTCTTGCTTCAGTAGCAGTGGCACCGAAAGTCGCCGGCTTTCTGTAAGGGTTCCTACGATCGAAGTCTTTTTAGGTAGGCCCAGGCATATCCTCAGCGCTTTAGCTTGCATACTGGTAAGCGCCTGGATACTAGACTTGGAAAGTCCCTGTAGCGCAGGGAAGCTGTACCGCAGGAGACCTTCGCAAAGAGCAGTGTACATTCGCAGCAGAGCAGCCACAGAGCAGCCACCAGCATTGCTGGACATCATACGAAAAATATTTGCGTATGATTCCAGTTTAGCCTTCAGTGTTCTTGTATGAGGCGACCACGTCAAGGATCTGTCGAATGTGACCCCCAGAAACTTGTGGCTTGGTACGTATGGGATGTGAGATCCTGCTACCTTTAACTTATAGCGCGACATATCCCGTTTAGTGAACGCTATGGCGGCGCACTTCTCAGGTGACATGATTAGTCCGCGGTTTCGTAAAAACGTCTGAATGGAGATAATTGCCTTCTGTAATCTTGCACGCAGAACACGTCGATTTCGACCACAGCACCATATGCAGATGTCGTCTGCGTACAAGGAAATCTCGACCGTTGCCGGAATACACTTCTCCAGGCCGATGAGAGCGATGTTAAATAAGGTCGGGCTCAATACTCCGCCTTGCGGAACTCCTCGAACAACTGTGTGAAGAGTTGTGTCACCATCTTTTGTAGACATGTACACCGAGCGGTCAGATAGATAGTCCATTATCCAGTGGTACATGCGGCCACTGACTCCTACAGACCTTAGAGCCTGTAAGATCGGCTCGTGTAGGACATTGTCAAATGCGCCCTTTATGTCCAGGAAAACGGCAACAGTGATATTGTGCGCAAGCTTGTTCATTTTAACGCAGTTGGCAAGGCTTATGACATTGTCTATGCTGCCTCGACCCTTTCTGAAACCCGACATCTGTGGGGGATAAGCGTCAGCGCTCACCAGCAACCAGTCCAGTCGCATCGGCACCATATTTTCCATGAGCTTTCCCACACAGCTAAGAAGAGCTATAGGGCGATAAGATCTGATATCGGTAGGAGGCTTTCCAGGTTTTAGGACAGGAATGATTCTGGCCTGTTTCCAGCTTGGTTCAAGTCGGCCCTTCCTCCAGCTGGTATTGAAGATGTCAAGGAGTTGCGTCTTGGCCTTTTCACCCAGATGGGACAGGTCGGCATAGCAGATAGAGTCGGGTCCAGGGGATGAAGCTTTGTTTACCGACGCCAGAGCACCAATTCATTCCACGAATGTGAAAGGTTCGTCTGTCACAGCTGTACAGTCTGTTGTGGCATCGATAACGGCTTGTGCTGACTGTAATATAGTTGCAGACGTAACAGCAGTTACCTTTGTGCAGAAAGCTTCCGCCATGTCCAGCTCGCTGACTTTACGGAACAGTGCGACAGAACTGAAAGGCAGTTTTTGAGCTGGCGGGATTCTCAGGCTGCGCGCTATGTTCCATATCCTTGACAGAGGTTTTCTGGGATCAAGTTTGGAGCAGAAGGCGCGCCACTGTCTCCTGTCCAGCTTGTCGAGGTGACGTTGAATATGGCGTTGCATTCGCCTAGCTTCGCGAATGTCTTCTCTAGACAATGTCTTACGGGCGCGCCTCTCAGATCTGCGGCGCATTGCTCTAAGCCTCTCGTATCTATGTCAATCGTCGTACGCTTTCCAGGCAGCTTTATATATTTCGTACTACTGCGTTTTGTTTGGCTTAGCGCGCCTATGAATTCCTCATACGTCATATCTGATGTATCCGAGTGTTCCAGTGTGGCCCTGTATATTTCCCAGTCAGGACAGCGAAGCGCCCGGGCTTTGAATACTGCATGGGGCCCAGAGCGATGTAAGTTGGTATATGATCGCTTCCATGACTTTCTACGTCTGGAAACCACGTAGCCATAGACGCAAAGCTAGAGGAGACCAGAGTGATGTCGAGCGCACTGGATCGATCGCCTTTGAAGAAATTCGGCTGACCATTGTTGAGAACGACGAGATCATTTTTATGGGCGAGATCAAGTAGACATCGGCCGCGTTGTGTCGATCTCGTACCTCCCCAGGCTGGATGATGCGCATCGAAGTCCCCCGTCAGAACATGGGGTTCAGGCGTTGTATAAAAAGTATAGCTTGCAATTTTTTTCACATCAAATTTTACTCCAGGTGGTATGTATGCCGCAATCACCGTGAATGTGAGACTGTTCCACTTCACTGTTGCTGCAGCGTATTCATTCGAAGCGTCAGGTGGTACAGCATGGATGTTAAATATCAGATCATTGCGAATGGCCAAGAGAACTCTGCTGGTGTCCCCTCCAGTTGACGAATACGTGATGGTGTATCCGGAAAGGGGAATTCCAGTGCGCACACGGGACTCCGAAATGGCAATCACTGGAAGCGGTGTGGTACTTCTGTTTAGAATCTCTTAGAGCATACCGGCTGCCTCACTCTCCTGTTCCATCTTGTTTCGTTTTTTCCGTCATGGATAAGCGGTAATACATCAGAATATGATACTTTCTAATGCAAAAGGTGAATCCATTCGTGCATCTCTTCATGTGGGGATATGATGAGTAAAATAATTGAAGAGAGGCCCATGTATTCTCGTCTCCCTATAATTACCACGGTGAGCGGCGCAGACCAAGCGCGTATAATGGATTCATCGCTCATTCTTTAGAATGCACCGATAAACATCTCGTTCGCCACAGCGAACTGGTGCGATTTTCGGACTCAAGGAGAGTTCTCAAAAATAAGACTGATGCCTCCGCAGTAATCCTGTCGCGGTCTCGACAGAATAAGCGCGTCGCGCGGCACGAGTCGAACGAGCCATGACGTTTTTCGTCGCGCTCGCTCACTCGGTTATGGTGAAGGTTGTGATAAGTGTAGGAAGGGGGAGCGTAAGCCCAGCGCTCTCAACGAGGAACAGCATATTTATGGAGCAGCAGGTATGTACGGAAAAAAAAACGCCGGTAAAATTTTTGTGGCCGCGTGTGGTACTTCTGTTTAGAATCTCTTAGAGCACACCGGCTGCCTCACTCTCCTGTTCCATCTTGTTTCGTTTTTTCCGTCATGGATAAGCAACCTGCCGAGTGCAGGGGAGAGTGCGACCTGGTGCAAGTCAAAACGGAACGGTGATCCTCCAGGCGAAGCGGACTGAAAGAGATCTTAATGTCGTTTTTTTTTCGAAACAGATAAAGAATTACCGCTAAGCCGTGGCGAAATGCATGGTAGAAAGAAGGGAAATGCTGAGGCCCGGCAGCCAACTTCAGAAGTGCTCATTTTTATATTTCTGAGCTTACTGGCCACAAAGTTATGCACTGAAGATTTTAAAGAACACCAAACGGCTTGCGTGCCATCTCTGTTTTCTCCCGTAGAACTACGTTGAAAAATGTTTTGCGCGAATAGAATTTTCGCGTATTGTAAACAGCAGCGGTAGCAATATGTGCGTGTACATTTTAGCACATGATGTCGGGCTGCCCCGCATGCCCAAGGAACTCGACGATCATCTCAAGACAAGGCCTTTATTTCCCAATCAAAAGTACGGAATGTCACTGAGAGAGTCCACATGGAATTAACTTACAGTGCACCTCAGTCAACGAGAGATGCGCCTAAATGTAGGCGCTACCACCATTCTAGGTACTTAAGCGCACATTAAGGTAGATGTGGGAACATTTAAAATCGATTTTTGCGGCTCTTATGTGCAATGCGTAGTGCCAAGCTGAATTTGCCCACAATAGGTTCTACGAAAATTTGGAATACACAACATTCGCAAACTTGCATTGTTATAGTGCTTAAAAAATGAACTTCCGAGAGCTTCGATCACGCTAACCTGCATTTGCGCCCATAGAGTGAACGGCTACTGGGCGTCTCTTCATTTATGCGAAAGCCAGCAAAGGTGCCAAGAAGTGCAGCTTTTGTCGAAACGATATCAGTCTTCCATTTCTTGTGACATTGTCTCAACAGCGCTAACTTAATACATTTGTACAGTACCGTCCACCAGTGTTGTGGTATAGGGTTGATTCAAATTGTGGTTGAATTTCTTTTGCTTAAACCATTCGGCTAGTGGGTGAGAACTTGAAGTCCACCTTGTTTGGTGACGTCATTCAAGCAAGCGAACTGGTTTTGAAAACGGCAGACCATTGCACAATTGTATTTTGCTGAACTTCCTGAGTAAGAGCGAGCATGTGCGTTTCGCAATTGGAACAAACGTTATTCAGCCTCAAAGTGTCAGTTTAAGTCAGGAAATTCGGTTACAACGTGAATGTAAAATGTACAGTCGTTGCAGTTACTTGCGAAAGTTGTTTAAATTCACTGCTTGAATTCTCAGAGACCTTGCTGAATGAGGTAAGGGTACGACGTGTCGTTGGAAGGCAGGAACTTCTCTGCAAATTTATCGAGCCAAATTACACAACCGTCACTTCATTCTCGAAAAGTAAGACGCAAATTTGGACACCGTACAACGCCAACAGGACAAGCGCTTTTGTCCATGTTGTATAGCGTCACAATCTGTGCCTTTCTGAAGATACGTTTCTCCAAGAACAGTCTCTAAAGAAGTATTTCAGCTGTTTTGCTGGGGCGTTGTCTATATAGTTTCTTGTCTTATTTCTTGTACAAAGATGTGTGGACGTATCTCTCGGATATCTTGTCACTTTGCTGCCACCGGGGAAAATGCAGACGCCAAACAGGTAAAAATCTGAACAGAAATGTACTCGGCCAAACTTCTCCAGCAAAACGAAAAGCTCACACTAACACATTGATAATGACGATCAAGGTAGTTGGTCGTTCAAAATCTGCCCATTTGCTTTACCACATATGTAATCTGCCGCATTTGCTATACCACACATGTAATTACCACATATGTAATCTGCTGTATGTCGCGCAATACATTTCGACGTTATTGCTTGCGCTACCGTGAATTCGAGAGCGTGTTTAACTATTCATGCGCCCAGCCAGGCTCCAAAGACTGAAGACACCTTCCCAGCTGTTTTAAACGAAAGTGTTTTATGCCGGGGTCCACCACGACCCCGTACGTCACTACCGTAACGGTTATGACCCAGAAAAATAAACATGTAAGAACGAGGAAGAAAACACTGAAAGCTTTCTGTTGATGAGCTGGGAATCGAACTCACAGCCGCCCGCTCCACGACGAGAGGGCCAATGGCTATACTACGGCGATAACACGCATATGCTGGAAGTGGGAAGAACGCGCTTTATATTCTTTCTTATCCCACTTCGTTCGCTCTTTGGCGATCTCGTGCGGCTCAATGCGCGCGCATCCAGGCACATATTGCCCAGAACGGTGCCTCCATCCAGGAGAGACAAAGTTAATCACTGCAGCTTCAGTTCGCCTCTCCTGGATGGCGGCCCCATTCCAAGCGCTTTCCAAAGTCCGCCTCGATGCGCGCGTATGGAGCCGCTCGGGAACCGCAAAAGAAGCGTGATAAGAAAGATCACAGCAGCGTTCCTACAGCATGGAGCGTGTATGCGCCAATAGCGCAGTGGGAAAGCACCGGTAAGTTTTCGTTGTGGGTAGTGTTTCCCCGCCGACCACTCTTCGAGTTGGATGGCAACAAGAACACTGCTGCGCTAGGCGCCCAAACGCCGCAACGAAGTTGACGGATCCAGGTGTAGCGCATGTAAATATGATTTGTACCTTGGTCACACGGCATTTACTATCGTCCTGCGTCTAGTTATTACGTTAACTACTTCAGTTTCCACAAGGAATTGGTCCTTGATGTTATGGAGGCGATGGCGGTGAACGTGGGTTCACCGACGTCAAAAGTGCCCGCACGAGCGAAACACGATAGCAAATGGGCAAGTTCACCTGGATGTAACAATAAACGCTCATCTGCTTATTCCGAATACACATTTCAACTTTCTTGTTATACCTGTTCCTTAGACAGAGGAATCAGTCACATATTTTCAATAGCTCTGCGAGAGACGGCACATTTTTCATGCTACAGAAAATACCTTAAAGATAGCAACGCCTAACTACGCTCCTCCAGTCAGTTGCTAAGCAACTGATAACGCGGAAAGAACTACCTCTAGAAGTGCATAAAGCTTTCTAGAAAGAACGGGGAATTCGATGTGCCCAAATTAGGACGAGCTTAGCCACCACTGACTATTTCGTGTGCAAGAAATTGGGTCTCCTCTCCCGCCCCTGGTCCCTGAGCTCCGATGTCGGGTGCCGACTCAGCTTCCGCGCTGGGAGCAGCATCTGTGGGCGGCTGTCCCACTTGAAATGTTTCGACATATTGCGCGTAACCCTTATTGCGCGCATCACTATTAGGCCATTCCAAACCCTTCCTGCATGTTCTCCTAAGCTCGTGAACCTTACCTCACATATCTGGCATTTGAGTTCCGGCATGCTACCTATAATCACAGCTAAGCACATCGCAGAAAGTTCAAGCAGCGCTTCATATTCGGGGTGTGTATATCGCTCCGAAATTATTTACCCGCCTTGACCTCCAAGCGAGAGGTTTCCTTCTTAACGCGGGCATGCGCATTCTGAGACAGCATTGCTAACTCCTCCCGAAACAAACACACAAAGACACACACACACATGCCCGAACGGGTGCGCACCGAAGAAAAATACCTTTCGGAAGATGTCTAATAACGAGAAGGACCAGATGTCGTTTCGAAGGTTTCATTAATCATGAAAGCCTTTGGAGGAAGCTCCTCCTAGGGTCCATTATATCAGCCACATTTCTAGTTCAGTGGGTTTTGCCGTTCTTTCTTTTGCATTATTTTCGCAGGAACAGCATGATGTGCGTGTCTTGTTCTTATTGGTACGCGCACTCTTAGATCCACTCACGTGCCTGATAAACATTGCATTACTTACCGCAGAACACGGGGTAAATCATTAATTCTTAGCATCTTTTTTAGGGGCGAAGCTCCTTAAAGCGGCACCCGTTCGTTCCTCGTCGTAGTCGTAGTGCGTACCAGTCTTACGCTTTGACCTCCAAGGTGGTGCCGGTGGGAGAGTTCTCCTGTGCGTTGTTGAACAATAAAAAATTCGCAGCGTGCGCGTAAACTAAAAGCCGAATTCTTCTGTCTCTCATTCCCCATTAGCAGCCAATTGGCAAGTTCCAGTAGGAAACGTTAGTAGAAGTAGAAAGTGTAAGTGTTAGCTAAAAGCCGACTTCTTCTGTCTCTCATTCCCATTAGCAGCCATTATTTACCTCCAAGGTAGTGCCTGGTGAGATTTCTCCTGTGAGTGATTAAACAATAAAATTTGTTCAAAACGCCGTTGATTGATGAAATAACCCAACGAAAGACGCCAGATGTTTTCTAAAAGCAAAACGAAAAGACGCCAGATTTTTCTAAAGCAAAACGAAAAGACGCCAGCTGCTTAACGAAAGACGCCAGGTGTTTTCTAAAGCAATGGTTTTATATTCAAAACCATATCGCGATACAGGTTTGTCAATCGTTTCACGTCAATTTATCGGGCGAATTAACGGAAGAAAATTTCACGGTTTCACCGATGATTACTTCCAGGAGCTTCGCCCAATCTCATCATCATTCACCTCGTGGATCTGCCGTCAATTTTTTTTTACTCGATGGTTCTTCGCTATTCCCTGAAATAGAAAGTTTTCAATTATGGAAGGGCACCTGCGATAAGGAAAATTAAATGCTTTCGATATATATGTCACTTTTTCTCGATATATGTGCTCTGCAAGGAATAATGCGCACGCGGAGCTATTTGGCAGCCAATGTGTTCATAGCAGCAATAACTGTTAAGGAGCTATTACTCATGCAGAGAGCACTCATGTAATATATAGACATATTAGGAAAGCGACGGCTGAGACCGTGGGTTAAAGCAACAAAATAATAAAAAATAAAGCTGGAATGTTGCATACTTCACAGTAAAAACACAGCGAACAGGAAAGTGAGCGCTTTTTTTTAAACATAACTTACGCCACGTTTTAACCCATTCTTTTACTGGCTTATAAGTGTGTCAAGTATTAACGTGCTGCAAAATAATCTTTGAGGTACTGCACAGCCTATGGTAAATTATGGTTTAATGAATTATGCGTCTAATTCGTATGAACTAGGATGATTCCATTGTCTTTAAGTTACGATAACATTTGTGAACATGTCCGTTGTGGTTAAGGTGCAGCGGTTAAGAGACAGTCTGCAGATTATCAGTATGCGCTATATGGTCATGTCGTATATGACTGCATTCACGGTACTGATGTGTGAACATTTGTCATTAATGAATCTCTCGTTTCATGGACAGTTGTAGTGGAATAGTGACTGTAAATACGTGTCCGCGTCCGAGTGCTTGTATTTATTCACTTTGATGAGCTGTTCATAACTTTGTGACGAAAACCACCCTGTAAGAAAAGAGGAGTAGCAGGCGCCGCACGTGGCCATGAACCTCTCCTTACATTGCATTTACTAAAAAAACACATTTCAATAGATATGCAAGATTCTCAAGCGCTCGACATCATGTTTCGGATATCATGTGTTCCAGGTTTCTGCTTTTTGTACTGTGGATGTGAGGAGTGCTACTGTTAGAATTTGTTTTCGTTCTTTGTGTGTATATACCTTCACAGAATACGCTCATTACATCGAGCTCGTGTTGTGTTGCTACGTTGCGTATTTACTCTTGCCTAATGCCTTCCATAGAAGGCCGGCTGTATATAACAAATAAAAAAGAAAACTAGTTAGATTGTATTTGCAGAAGACTAGAAGTATTCTGGGAGCCCCGCCACGGTGGTCTAGTGGCTATGGTACTCGGCTGCTGATCCGAGGGTCGCGGGATCGAATCCCGGCCTCGGCGGCTGCATCTCGATGGGAGGCGAAATGTTGAGGCCCGTGTGCTGTGCGATGTCAGTGCACGTTAAAGAACCCAGGTGGTCAAAATTTCTGGAGCCCTCCACTACGGCGTCTCTCATAATCACAGCTGGTTTTGGGACGTTAACCTCACATAACAACAAGTATTTCTGGGGAATTGCAAGTGAAATGGTTGGTTGAGAAGGGACCCTGCATACAGATTCTTCGCCTGTACGAGTCCGCAAGTTATTTCCATTCCCTATCTGCCTTCGCAGTCTAGGGGCAGAAACGAAAAAAAAAGATTATGCATACGAGGTGTGACACCCGGGTAGGCCTTGCAAAGGCTGTGGCTTAAACGGCGAATTAGTCTCCCTGGATGCTACCTGTTCTTTCTGCTCCATTCCATTGATGTCGGCAGATGCATATCGCATGACGGTCATGCACAGGCTGAAAATGTGCAGAAAGGACCAATGCGTAATTAACGTACCCGACGGGTACAACTGCTCCACACTGCCTCCGCTGCAGTGTGGAGCATTTGTACCATTGGATACGTGGTGACAGGATATGCAGAACACGGATTGTGAAGCGCACATGCATTATATATGTATGCTGCCCACGTCAGTATATATGCATGCTGCCCACGCTCTAGTTGTATTGTTAAATATCGATCACAAAGGTACGCCCACAGCAATATGTTTTTCCATTCGTGGTTCAACCGACTAAACAAAAACTATAGCCGCATTGTTTAAGGGTGACCGCGATACCATTCCCGGGAAGCTAATTGAAAGAAATTGCCGTGTCATCCTGTCACATGCCACACAAACACGTGACCCCTTTCTAGTCCGGTAATTGATACAAACGTATCTTCTGTCGAGGAGTAAGCATTAATTCTCATTTTTCGACGCTTCCTGATATTCTCTCTAGTAGGCGGCAAAAAGTACGCAGCCTGAACGTGCTACACAGTTGAAAGCCCCCGCCTAACTACATTATAGTTAAGTACTCTGGTCGACTACACTAATGCAGTGCATTATGGCACAATCCATACGACGATATCTTTTGCAGAGTAGCTTAGACGCAGTTTAAGATTAGAAGTATACTATATGGAATGCGTAACACCAACTCTATTCCGGCTTTCGTACAAAACCTATTCTTTACAGGGAAGCTTATGAAATGTTACAGAGTTTGCTGGTACCCTTTCAGGTCGAAGGTTCTTTTTACATTGCCTGCAGGGGCCCATCGTAAGAGATAGACTACAAAAAGGTTCCTAAATGCGAAGCCCACAATGCACCTCGCTATAGGGGAGCTCATAAGCGAGGTTCATTGATTTCTGTGGTTATACACACAACGAACGAAAATGCCGCATGGGAGGGAAGATGGACGCGCGGTGTGACGCAGGCGGTGCCGGTATCATTTCTAGGTACGTTTGTGAGAGCTAACTGGCAAAATACGCCGTGAGAGTAAGGTCCACGACGATGTCTATGTACCTTCAACATGAAGCCATCGCAGAACTTGTGAAGACATGGGAAAGCAGCAGGTGCCATTTCAAGTAGATGCAGTTTGTAGCCGCCTTAGGAAACTTTGTGTGAGATATACATATGACGCCCCGCCACGGTGGTCTAGTGGCTAAGGTACTCGGCTGCTGATCCGAAGGTCGCGGGATCGAATCCCGGCCGCGGCGGCTGCATTTCGAGGAGGCGAAAATGTTGAGGCCCGTGTGCTGTGCGATGTCAGTGCACGTTAAAGAACCCCAGGTGGTCGAAATTTCCGGAGCCTCCACTACGGCGTCTCTCATAATCAGAACTGGTGGTTTTGGGACGTTAAACCCAACAAAACAAAACAAAACAACATATACATATGACGAGCGAGTCTGGAAGATGGGCAAGCATCGGGCACACGTAGTGTTTTAGGTAGTGCAGTAACGTGCGGTCTTAACAGCCAAAAATCAAGGGTGGCGCGGGCACGCCGGCATTCAACATGCGCCTAGGCTGCGTGATGCGCTTCTGCCTTCTCTTTTCCTAATAAATACACGACTTCCTTATTACTGAAGTTCCCGCGTGTTTTTAACACGTTTGTAAAACTAACACTGCCGGGACGGCACATCATAACCACATGTTTCTTCCGTGACTTATTATGCAACATGGATGCCCAAGGAGTAATAAGAACTTTTCATGTTCCCTCCCCTTATGTTAAAAAAATCGATGAAACTCTGTACTAATGCAGGTAAATGTGCGTATATGGCAAGATAGTTGCGGTTGTCCATGGCAAGACAAGTTCTTTTCCTCATTCCAAAAATATGGGAAAGTGCCCTAGTAGTTGACTAGAGCATGCTTGCATCATGAAGCCACGCCGCCAAGTCCGCGACGATTGTCATATCAAATACAGGCTGCGCGATGAGAAAAAAAAATATTGCCAACCAAAATTCCTTACGAATTGTGTAACACGAAGGAAACGAGGATTCTACAAACCGAAAACGTAGTTATTCAGCAGCATTGCACCGGCAACAAAAAATAGTTTGCGACTCCTGGTACCTACTCTACCTATTCAACTGAGGTCCTAAGCCCGTTGTAAAGAAACTATAGTGAATACACAAAACAGTCTTTATTCTCAGAATTAAATACCAGTCTACCTGCCCGGTCTGCGGGTCCGTTAGCAAATTAAATTAGAATACATTGCATGATTTTTAGTCTTGTGTCTAGTTGCAAATGGCTGGCCGGCCATATCCGACGTCCTTTTTCTATCCATCTCCACGCTCGCGTCGTTCTGCTCACGCTACCTTCTTTTCAACCCCTTGAAATACTATAATGTACATGCCAACGCTACGTTCACCTTCTACTTCCCTTCTCCTCACACTCACTTCCCTTTCCCACCCATTTGCCTAGTACCAGTTTATGATGTGCTATTAAACGCATTCATCTTCATATAGTTTTGGGCTAAAGCATGAGCGCAAGAGAATTGCGCGAGAAAATGCCGTGCATTTCATAGAAGCACGCGAGCTTGTTTGCTGATGATGACAGATATTATTCTTTTCATGGATTACGACGGACGGGGGGCTGAGAGAGCTCCGCTCTTAAAAGCCTTTTATCGTTGTTGTCCACTTATTTCAAATGTTTGTCGGAAGCAAATATTGCAGGCTATAATTCGCCACAAGGTTCAAAATTTTTGACCCGGTATGAGGAACTACAATTGATGGGCTGGTTAGATATAGGAGATACGTCCGAAATCAGCGGCTTGTAAAAATCAACATAACAAACACTTGTAACACAGAGCACGGGAAAAGAAAGAGCCCGAAAATGTATAACATTTATTTTTAAAATATTATATATACAGATAACTTTCTCTTTGAGTATGTGCGCTAGCCATGGTTTTTGTATGCGACAGGTGCGACACAGTGTAAAGAGAAGATTGCAGAACAATCACTCAAGATTTTTACGCCTCTGGAGTCGTTATTTTCGATCCAGTACTTCAGTGCACGCATTGATCGCGTATTTCAAAGCTTACCTTGACGCTAACACCACCCGAATTCCTGAAACGTCGAGACGGGCGCTTTGTAGGACGCTTACACATTAAAAATCTGAGCCGATTAGCGCTTGGCCTTCCAATAGGCTTTCTTTTGCGACGTTAAATCTGTTATTCCTCGGTGTTTTCAATTAGACGACTAAAGTACAATCCTTTCCTCCATGAACATTAGAAGACGTTCGGCACTTTTGAAATACATCCTTATGCGCCATTAATTCTTCATTGAAGCACCGAGGAGTTTCGTTTTCCTCCTGGCACATTATAAGCCTTCACGGCACTTTTACGTTTGCCGTTAAGTGGTAGAATTGAATAAATGAAAGCTTTCCTGAAAGACAATTTGTATGCCTAAAACAGTTTGTATGCCCTTGCGCTCCCTAAGACAAGACGCCTGCTACATGCAGCAGAGTTAAAAACAAGCGAACGTGCTTATTCCTTATTAAGGGCACTTTGGCACAGTGAATAGCAAAAATCAGTTTGAAGGATCGTGTACAGTCCATTCCAAGGCCTCAGATGAACGGAGAATATATTATTCACTAACGGCGCGGCTCAGAAAACAGGCTAGGATGTGCAGAGCTTGTCCGCCGCACTGACCTTCTACTAAGCGGCCAATTTTGCAATAATGTCGATAGCTTATATTGACTTATATGCTCGCAGCCGATGGGTGCCGTGTTTCGGTGCTCGGTTGCTGACCCGAAAGACCAGATTTTAGCGGCTGCAGTTACATTTCCATGACTTTCCGATGGAGCTGAGATGCCGGGTGCCCGTGTACCTAAAGTTTGATGCATTCTAAGGAGCCCCAGAAAGCTCAATTTCTGGAGCTCTACGCTATGCCTTGCCTCGTAGTCATGTAGTTGCCTTCCACCCAAGCCACTGCAATTGTTGTTGCGTCTGTCTTGAATGATATTGGCTGAATTAAAGTCTTCTACCGCATTGCAAAAATTTATGATGGATGCGGAATAGCAGTTAATAGGCTAGAGGCTTGATACACATATTCAGGTTTTACTTTATAATGCTTTTCTGTTCATGTCCGTTCACATTCGTCCCTGACCAATGTTTCTGATTGAACTTCTGCATTCAGTTTCCTGATTCAATGTGCCTTAGCTTGAAGAATTCGAGTTCGCAAGCTCCACAAGAAACCTACACTTGTTTCAGAAACCTCACTTCTGAAAAAAAAAAATGGCAGATCTCACGTGCAGTGGGAATCAAGGAAATGCGAAGCACGCATCAAGAACGTAAATGGATCTGCATTGTTGTCTCGCTATACCGATTTGGTAATACGAATTCAACGAAACAGCCGCAAGAGCAGCAGGACTGTGGCATGTAAACCATCCGCCTCTCATGACACGCATGCCATGATGTAATGTTATGACCTGCATTTACGTTCTTATGCGGTCGTGTTGTGCCACAGCATTTTGGTATACACCCAATAACGAAACGCGTGGCATGTAAATCATGCCGCTCATGACATGCCTGTCGCGATTTTCATGTCGTGACCTCTCATTTATGTTCGTCATGAAGCGATGTTGCGGCATACCCATTTTCATATACATTCCATTAACGAAACGGCCAGGAGAGCACAAAGTCGTAGGCGGATAGATAGATAGATAGATAGATAGATAGATAGATAGATAGATAGATAGATAGATAGATAGAAGATAGATAGATAGATAGATAGATAGATAGATAGATAGATAGACGCTCCAGGTCGCCGAAGTTGGCTAAGAAATGTTTCGCATTTAAAAAAACAAGGCATAGCTTCAATCTAAAGAGCGAAGACTTTGCGAACAGCTAAGCTGACGGTCCCAGCTGACATCATCTGGAACGGGCATAGTTTTCGCGAGGTTTTCGAGCTACGTCTGCAGCAAAGACAAGGAACACTCATGCACAGTGTTGTATGTCTTTTCATTGCCAGACACCTCCTTCGTAGTCGTCCGGTGGTACGACTCGCAGGCCCGGATCGTTCTGGCAACGCCTCTGCACATACAAACGGTTTTTGTTCGCTTTCGCGGGTTCGGAACTCTGGATATGCGTATCGCCGACGTTTCACCGGCGTAATACTCGGGGTCGGTTCGAAGTCGTTTGACACGCTTTCGAGTAGCGACGCGACGGCTTTCGCGCGGAGAGGCGAGACATTCTGCCAACGCGCAGGGAACGTGGAGCTTTTATTGTGTTTTCTAACTATCGACGCGGTGATGTCACTTCCGCATCTACAGCCGTGGCGAGACTCCGCGCGGCAGGCGTCGGCGCCGATGCTCAGCGAAGGTATAATCAGAGTTGTGGCACTGCTACTTCAGTATAGCGTCTGACAAAATGTATCCACCTTTATGTTGAAGTGGGCTGAGGGAACGAGCGCGAGAGAGGCAAGAAGTCTGATTGAGTGACTATGGCTATACGTGGTAGTGGGCTTAAGTCATAAATGCAAGGTAAGAATAAAGTACGCGTGCAAATCCTGCACGTAGGGCATTTCGTAAAGGTGCACAGGGCCTTATTTCATGAACATGATAGTTACGCACGTACATCTAACGGCCAAAGCTGAATACTCGAGTATCAAAAGAAGCATCAATAACTCATGTGCATTCACGGCTTATACATCTCTTTTTTGTCCCCGTTTTTTACGCGTTTATAATTTTATGCCATGCTTCGTCAGTAACCTGCACAACTATCCGCACTTCTGAGGGGCTTGTATTGAAACAGCGGCAGCTAATGGCCCAAGCTAAAAGTGAGTAGCAAAGTTTGTCGTAGGAGGCAGTGGGTCGTAGTGGGGAGAGCTTATACAGAAGGAAATAAAGAAAAAAGTGGGGACCCTATAGAGCGTTCGTCGCCTACAGCTGACGCACTGCCTGTGTTGCGCCGGAACTGCGTGTCCGACGGCAGCCGAAAGTGTCTCCCCCTTCTCGCTTTATGTGCGTGTGCGTCAGTGACTCCGGTTGCTGACGTCCCTCCGCTAAAATTGGGTCGAGTAGCGTGCGAAGAGGGAAGCTGCGAAACAATGTCATGACAGGCGCCGGAAGATGTCATTTCGGCGGCGGCGTCGACAGCAACGTGGATGCCGTGTCCCACGAGAATGGCCGGCTTATGCGGGGCATGGACTGGGCTGCCGAACGGCGCCATGTCGCGACGCGTCAGGCATCTGCGTCGAAGACTCGAGCAGTCTAACACTCCCAGCCTCTTCCCCCCCCTCCCCCCGCCATATTTTACACGCTTCATCTCCTTCCCTCACTCGGAGGACTGTTCACAGCCTCTTGCTAGTCTATCTTTTTCTCCGTAAGTTATTTCCAAAGTGTCAGCGGCACCCCGCTTTGACGCTATCTTCCTTACTATCCTCTTCTGAAGTCTGTCCATCGGGTTTTGTGCTTCACTGCTGTTGGGTCGATGTGCGTTTATGGCTGAAAGTTTGATGATGAATTCTCGTGTCAGTCTTACGTATAACCAAGTGAGGCGCATTGGGTGTAGATGTCGGAGGTTACGCTCGTCTCTTACGTATTGGTCGTCGCATATAGCAACAGCTTTGAGCGGTTCCAGATGCACGCATGCGTGTCGTTGAAACGGCAAAAGAGAAGGCCTGTATAGCAGGCGGGGTGCGTATAGTCATGCATATAGCCGAGGCTGCCAACCTTGTGAAGTATGTGATCCGCAGAGGGCGTTGTGCTTGAGTCTGAAGCGACTACGAATCTTGCAAGGTGGCATTCTGCTCCTTTATTGTGTATGATATTCCGATACGGATGCCGGCGTGGCTACTTTCCAGGTTTGAATTTCTGGTACGTCTATCGAAGAAGATTGAATGTTCAGTGAAACACCCCGTGAATTTCTGTTTTCTAAGTAAACAAATTAATACACAGAGATCAACTTCTATATATTGGGAGATAATGTTTTCTCATAAAACCTCATTTATTTACTTACTGGCATGAAGAAAAGGTGCAAACGAATCTAATCATTCGTGACTCAAGGTGCTCTTTTTCATATTCGGCAGTATCAGGTGATTTTGCATTGCACAATTTGGGAACTTCCATAATTCTACCCATACACAGAGTTTCTATTGTTTCTGCTCTTTAGAGGTCTCTTCATTTCAGGTGTTGTGAACCCCATGGGCGAATTCCCCTAGGACGTATTTACGAAACTCAGTAAAAGTCCTAGAAGACACTCTTGATGATTTGTGGGGTTTAACGTCCCAAAAACTAGCTGTAATTATGAGAGACGCCGTAGTGGAGGTCTGAGGAAATTTCGACCATCTGGGATTCTTTAACGTGCACTGACATCGCACAGCGCACGGGCTTCAACATTTCGCCTCCATCTAAATGCAGCCGCCGCAGACGGGATTCGACCCGCGACTTCGCTACCGCAGCCGAGTGCCAAAAACCACTAGACCCCTGTGGCGGGGCAGCGGACACTCTTAAGCCCGGACTAGCGCGCGAGGGAACTCGCTAGCAATTTCCAGGGTTATGGCAAAACCATTGTGCGGAATCATGCGGACTTGCACAAACTGGTATTATAGTTTTGAAAATGACAATTGAGACAAAGATTTGTCATCTCCTCCTATAATTTTCGCGGATTGTGGATAAAACACAACTTTGGAGTTTAAGATGAGACGTCCTCCCCACACCGCCGTCACCTGGGTTGAGTTGGCAGTCGAACAATGGCAGCATCAAGAGCCTCGAACCAAAAAAACTTGCAGAAAATGCTGCGGTCACTCACACATCAAGGAATTCTTGGTGGCGCTTTCTTTGTTCAGGTTTACCTACACCGATCTGATGTAACACATCTTATAGGTGTGGCAAGCCTAGAGTGAAATAGAATAGTGCACGTTCCTCCTTCTCAGGTATTCTTAATTAGAGTACTATATTTCTCCACCTGTGTAAAACTGAAAGCTTACAAACACTGTGAGCAGTCCCCGTAAGGCACGCACGTATAATTTCTCTTGGGCTCTGCACAGTGCCGTAATTGAGAATTTCGGGGATCGGGGCTATCTGCATCCCTAGTGCCCAATGGCAAAACAAATTAACACCATCTTCCAAAGGAACCCTGATGGGATGCGAAGCAGCAGCGTTGCGCACGGGTGGCGTCACGGGTTGAACGGCGCTAACGCGGGTGCTTCGCATCCCATCAGGGTTCCCTTTTGGAAGATAGTGTTAACTTTTTGCGCGTGAACCGATGAGTCGGCGGTGTAGCGAGCGGCGGTCGCGGTAGCGGAGCGAGCGGCGGTAGCGGCAGGTGTTGCGGGCGAACGGACGAGGCGGCAGCTGCGGGCGCTGCGGCGAGCGGGCGGCAGGCGATAGAGAGAGTGACGTAGCGCGCACTGAGAGGGGAGCGTGACGTCAACGCGCAGCTGCGGCGTGACCTACTTGGCACCGCTCCAACACCTGCGGCGAGGGGAGCGCGTCGCGGCGCCTTCGTCGGAGGCACGGAGGGACAGCGTTACACAGGTAGTCAAAGAGCTGCTTCGCATCTAAAATGATGACGGTGATGTCCACTGGTTTAAAAGGCCGAATTCTTGAAGCCTCCTTATTACGTTCGTAGATAAGTGATGAAATATTATCTTCCTATGTATGAAAACGATTTTTATTTACCTTTAGATCTGACGCACTCGTCGCGAAGTTTAAAACATCACTTCATCAAAAATTAAAAATGATTATATCTACCGCATCGATACGTCCGCAGGGACGCAGAAAACACAAGAGCACATTTTTTCACAACAAGAAACATTATTAAGCATTGCAGTCCTCACGGTAACAAGCGTAACATTGCGAAAATGCATGTGCAACAGGAGCATATGAACGTACAGGTTAATCCTACGAATTATGTACAACGACCTCATTTTCGAATGAATGTTCACATTTAATGCGACATGGACAAACAATCATGTTGAACTCAAATTTCAACAATCATGAAAAAATGCAACTAAAGACTACTTGCTCACAATATTCACTAACCAAAAAAACAAGGGATTGATGAGAAAGTGTAGCAAAGCTAAAACATCAAGAAAGCTAACATCTGAAGGGGGCATCTTGCGGCTTTTCAGTCCACAGACTCACAAATGCTTTCGTAAAAATGTGTCGCTCAAGCAGGTCCATCGGGTCGACAGATGGCTAGGACTTCAGCTTCCTATGACCGAGTGTGCGGCGCAAGCATTCTTTGTCCAACGACAGCCTCGCAGTTTCGCAGTTGTGTTGAACGAAGTTAGGGTTAATACCTAAGAGAAATAAGAAATTTAGGAAAAAAGCGCCCAATAACTCTTTTGTTCAACATGATGAACAGACCATTCGTGCTTCTGTATTGGCAACTGAACCTCTCCACGCAGCGAAAAAAACTAGCTGGAAAAAGTCGAGCAGACATTCTCTTGCGCGCTTATACTAGATCACTAGCTTGACTAGGACCGCCACCGCAATGACTTTCCTTGAGAAGTGCCATGCTCTCAAATTTCTGGCACAGGCCGGTGCGCGCATCGAAAAGACAGGAGCTGAGCTCAAGTCTTTCGCCGTAACGAATGCGAGGGCTGCTGAGAAGTTTCACCGGCCGCCGGTTTCGATGACAAGTAGGGAGCAAGCACGCTGCATTGTATGCATTGTATACAATGCATACACAAGGCATATAATGACACGTGTAAACTAGGCAGCACACCAGCACTACAAAAAAAAAAAAAAAAAGAGGACCCTAAAGTGCGGACCAGCCAGCCGCTATCATTCGTAACAAAATACTCCAATGCGCTTCCAAACATAATATTCTTCGTAAATACTATCCAATACTAACAAGCAAACGATCGCCTTAGAAAAAACGTTTCCAAAAATACCAAGAGTCACCTACCACCGTAACAGAAACTAAGGACTTGTTAGTACATGCCAAAGTAAAACCTCAGAGCACCGCCCGCGTAATAACTTGCTCCCGTCCAAGATGTAAGACTTGCAAGCATATTCTAGATGATCTTAAAGTTATATGCACATGAAGTGACCTATGTCCGTCATATAAAATCAAGTTTCACTTGCACTAGTTCAAACGTTAGTTACATGTTGTAATGTTCACTCTGTCACAAGCAATACATTGACATAACTAGTCAACCAAGTAATGTTAGGTTAGATGGGCACCACGCGTGACACCGCGAATAAACTGCTTAAGGCAGTGGCACCGCGTTTAATATGGAAGGTCCTAATTTTGACGAACTCAAACTCGTACTCCAGGCAAACTTCCGCTCGCCGAAGGACAGAAAATACAAGGAATCGTATCTCATATACAATTTCGATACTCTCCAGCCTACAGGCATAAACCTTTCAAAAGGAACTCTGAGTCCTTTAGATATACGGGGGGTGTTAACAAGACGACAAAAAGTTAAGGTATTTCTCTTGTAACAAACTAACATGTTTCTTCCCGAAGTCTATTTTCAGGCGCGGACCCCCATCCAGTTCGACTAGAACAACGGCGTTAAACAGTGTAGTTACTTTTTCAGCAACATGCTTTCGTAAATGCACTGCGGGTGCGGCCAACGCCACTAGAAATTTGGTGCGGCGCGGGTATTGCGGGACGGGAGGGGACATGCGATGGGTGCAAACGCCTGTAGTTAGTGAATGTGTTCTTCTCTTCATCCTGCTTTCTAGCGCTGCGCACACTGGGTATTTACAAGACATGCACCACGAGCGGATTCTTGGAAAGTTTTCGTTCTTTCAATTTATATTAGTCACGCTAACACCTGTCAACCAACTTCCCCCACCCCCAATATTTTCACTGGAAACTTATTTGAGTTTTTCCGCAGGAATTTGTCTGACTGCGTTGCAACAGATGGCCCTTGCACGTTGTTTACTATACTATACTCGGTACCCAGGTCAGTAATAAGCCGCTTCTCCCTGTCGCCCCCCCCCCCCCCCCCCAGCCAATGGCGACGCTCTGTCAACGTCAGTCGTGGCAGACTACCTCCGTGCCGCGATCAAGAGAGAAATTAGAGCGAGGCGAGGAGACAGTCTTCCGTGACGTCAAGTTGATGAGAGCGGCGCCCATTGGCTAGAGGGGTCCTTTGACAGGCAGAAACGGCTTATTACTTGATCGTTCCAAGTATAGTGCGTTATTGATATCCATTCAGAGCACATTGGCATTCACAAGCTGGAGCAAACAGGCGCAAATGCTGCTGGCTAACTGTGCTTCAGTACTGGGTTAACTATCCTTCAATATCCCATAAGCAGCCCTTAGTATAGGACCTGAACAGAACAAGATCCAGTTCTAAACAACACGGATGACCTACAAACAGATGACCTACGAGGAAAGCGCGTTCTGCAGCCTAATGATGCAGCACGTTCGACATGCGCACGTACGCACGCCACTCTGTTTATACTGGTGGACGCAACGGCAAGAACTTTGAGAATACGCCTGACTTGGAGTGCGGCAATTCGGTGTCGCACTCGAAACTTGTGGGACAAATAATGACATGCTCTGGGCCAGCGCTAGATCTTCGTGCTGGCGTACATACTTAAGCTGTTGAATGTTTGCTGCACTCACGAGGCGGATTCCGGGTTCTTCATTTTAATGAACCTATGCGGGGGCTGAGCGCTTAAGCATTCAGAAGACTCCACTTATTCGATGAATATTTAATGTCACAATGGGAAGATGCCAGTTTGTCACGGCATATTACCGGTTCTTGCTTTCAGCCCCTCCGCCTCTCCAGCCAAAGTCACCCAGGCAGATTTTGTTGTGAGCAACCGCTGTTGTGCTTTACGTGCAGGGCTAGACGTAAAGACGCTAAGGGAATGTTTTTCGCTTAGAGATTGAGAAAACTAAGAGGTGGAGGGTGCTGATGAAGCAGCAGCTAGAGTGTTCATATTTTAGCAAGCGCCTAGTAAACAACCAAGGCTCATTTTCGTGCGGTTAGACATACTTTTGTAAAATACGCGTTAGCTACAGTGCTTACCCGAAATGCCTTATTAACGCTGACAAATGACGCAGACACTGAGGTCATTACGTTCGCCGGGATGGGTCGCGATCGGTTTATGGCTAGTCAATGATACTCCCTATGCGATCAAATCTTAAGCACACACCACTGTTCCTCGTGCTCTCGTTATTAACGCAGAGGTCGAGGGAAAACTAGTCTTGGTGCCACGTCGCTTCAATTGAAGAAACATCATTTTCATGCAAGCAGAAAATGTAGCGCGGTGAGAACTAGAGACATTTTTGCATATGAAAATGCAAAAAAAGAAAAAAAAGGAAGAGGATCCTACCGACAAATAATAACGATCTTACAACTAATATACAATATACAATGCAGCATCCATCAATCATGAAGTTTCTGGAGCATAGCTATTGCTTCAACAGATGCCGGGTGGTTCACAGCGAATGGCTGGTACTTGGCGGATAGAGCCCAGTTCCTCCGGCAGGTCAAGGTGCCAAGGCTATAATTCAATCACGCCCCTTCCCATTCACGCAACTCATTGAAAGCATAACTCGCATGCGCTTTGATGAGTGTTGATTAAGATGCAGCTAAGTAGCATGTCGTGTTATTGATGTCATGACCTATCACCCAGGTCGTTCTGCCATTTTCGGCGTACCGTCGCAAGTTTGACATATACCAGATGAACGGGACGCTACTTGGGAGGTCTTGGTGCCACTGCTTTCGTACCGCATTGCTGGTAGTATATCGCTGGTGAGAAGGACAATCAGATTCATACCTTTCACTCTA
Source organism: Hyalomma asiaticum (assembly GCA_013339685.2). Taxonomy (NCBI): domain Eukaryota; kingdom Metazoa; phylum Arthropoda; class Arachnida; order Ixodida; family Ixodidae; genus Hyalomma; species Hyalomma asiaticum. Next base: position 34,901 of record JABSTT010002847.1, read on the forward strand.
AACTATTTCGCAGTTAACGAGAAACGTGGGAGGCAGCATTGCTGAAAGGTGCTTACCCCTGCACGAAAGAGAGTTATACCGGCGATATCGCCAAATGGTCGTGACGGCTACTTCTTATTTGTTAAATATGACAGGTTGTGGTTAACTGGGCTTACAATAATGTCGCAAAAATAGCACCGTGTGTGGTATTAAGCAGAAACCTGGTGCAAAATATTCTGCATACTGCATGAATGTGCATTATATGTTTCGTTGTTTTAACTATAATCTTGGTTATAACAGGGCTTGTCACGGCGCAGCGTAATGATGAAGCGACAGCAGTAATAATTTCTGGCTTTCACGTCCCGAAACCACGATATGAATATTAGAGACAGCGTAGTGTAGGGCTCTGAAAATTTCGACCGCATGGAGTTCTTAAAAGCGTAATGATATCGCACAATACGCGGGCCTCAACATTTCACCTCCCATCAAAATGTAAAGGCCATGGCCGGGATTCGATCCCTCGACCTCCGAATCTGCAGCCGAATGCCGTAGCCACTAGACCACCATGGTGGGGTCTTTGTCTTTTTGTGTTATATGTTAAATTCTGCTTATTTCTCAGTGAGTTTCCTGTAAACTTTTTCATGATCCACTTAATTAGTACAGGAGGTCCCCCGCGGTGAATAGCTTTGATACTTCCTGTATATTTTGCTTTTGAAGATTGTAAGTTGAACGAATAAAAATCATTTTTTTCTTGACACGTACAGTCGAGTGCATAATTTTAGAGACCACGGGAGCGCGTTTGGAAGTGCACCACCACGCCTTCTGGCGGCTGGTCGGCTGAGTGCGACAGCGCGTACAGCGCACGCTCGTACCATTCCTACCGCCAGCCTGCTCTTTCGCTCGCTTCAACGGCGTGCTTGTCAAAACGCGGCAGAAGGCGCAAGGTGTCACTGCTGCAGACGCTGCAAAAGCGCCCGTGCCACCGAGCGATAAGATAGCGACGAAAATACTTTTTTTTTGTATTATCAAGGCCCGGAGCGCATTTTCTTCGTAGATGCAGCATGCAAGACAATCATGTCGCCTTCTCTCAAACGAACTTGTGTGATATGTTGTGACGTGCAGTAATGTATTAGGTGGTACTTTTTTCTTTGTGGTACTCGGTTCCAAATACCATGCGCCCACCGATATGCGCTAAAGCACCGAATATCGCGCAGCGAAAGAAAACATGATAATTCACATATTTTTACAGCGCAACATGGAAAAAAAGGCTTGGAAGGTACAAGGAGCGGGTTGAAGGCTAAGAGCAAGAAAAAACGATGAATTAAAGCAGTTCATTTCTTGTAAACAAAAACATCCGTAAATTGTAAGTGAGATCCAGCAAGGCTCACCACTTTCAATTTGCGATCAAACGACCATTTGCGGCAACCACGTGTGTTACACGAGATGGCATGAATTTATAAAGGGCGCCCATGCTCTCAGGGCATGCGCTAAGTGCTTCCGCTCCTCCTGTATGCCTCCAGCTTCGTCGCA
>JABSTT010002848.1:0-36535 GCA_013339685.2 Hyalomma asiaticum
TTTATGATGGGAATACGACCTCATACGTGAACAAAATAATCGGCAACACCAGGACACGAGTGATAAAGCTGTTGAATGTCCTTCCATAATGTTGAGTCGTATCTCTTGCTGTGCGTATTCTTTAGTGTAACCATTATTCTGTCAGCACATTCGAACGAGAAAGGGAGTGTTTGCACCCTCCCGTATATTGAGGCTCTCCTGCTATCTTACCGTAAAATTCACCTGTGTGCGTATGTTGGACAAGTGCCGCTCCTGCGCTACCACTAGGTGCGCTGCCGATGTTTCAAAACTGTACGACTTGCTCGATCAGATTGATGTGCTGATAACGAATGGCAGCAGAACGCTGTGACTGCACAAATAAACGTGAAACATTAATACTTTCATCTTAGGTTCTCGTTTGCAATATCGGTTACGTGATCGCTATCTGCGAGAATTATGCTTAAGATATCCGCGAGACCACTACCCAGCTAAGAAAAAAAGATACGAGATTGAGACGGAAACATAAAAAGAAATATCTGGCTGCATGACGTTGCGATTCTGGCGATACTCCATTGAAATTTTTTTCTTTATTGAGAACACTAGCACATATGTTAAGCCACAAGAGAGAGATGTTTCCACAGGGGAAGACGTTTCTTTGCCATGAAAACTCTCGTCTCTATCCTCGTTAACATACTATATTTTTTGCAGCCTCAAAGGATAGGATTGCGGTCCTGAGCCTGGGCGAATGGCTGTAACTATCTGATTCAAAACAATAAGTTGACTGCGAACGCGAAGCCAGTTGACGTGGAGTGATCGGCAATGCCACGCGTCACGACATCAAAAAAATTGGGGGACCCTTAAGCTTCGCCTTTAAGAGATGAACGCGATAGCGAAATCCGGCCCCTAGTGTGCACTTCAACCACTCAATGCATACTTGTTTTAAGTGCGATTGCACTTCTTAAGCGACCCCGAAAACTCCGCCGGCATCCGCGCTCCTCCTCCTCTCCCCTAGCAACGGCGCGAGGAGCGGAGAGGAGCGTCTGTAGCAACGACGCAGCGACGTCACGCCCCACGTGACTGCGCGCGCTCCGCCCTCCGCTCCATGGCTGCGCACGCCCCGCGCCGGCTCCGCACCGCTCTCCGCGCCGTGACGTCACGGCGCGTTGTGCAGCTGGCGCCTCCGCGCCGTGGCTGCGCGCGCCGCGCCGGCTCCTCGCACCCTCTCCGCGCAGCTGGTGTGCCTCTCCCCCCGTTAGGTTTGCACTCACCCTCGGCCGCCGAATAGGTGCTGATTTGTAGTGACGTGTGTAGTGTGTGTATGTGTGTGTGTGTGTGACGCACTCGCGAGGTGCATTAATGCATCATACGAAAAGCGTGAAGTGTAAAATAAATAAATAATACTTCATATATAAATGTGTGTGTGTGTGTACAAATGCATCATGACAACAACACTTTAAATCATTAATTACACTTAATCATCATCATCAGTAAAAGTGCTTTGCACTTAAAAACGGCCAGACCTCCGTGGGTCGGCTGGCGCGTGCTCTCTCGCTGCCGTCTCCTTCGCTCGGCTCTGCAGTTTAGTCGCGCGCGCCCCCTCATAGCATCACCCCGTGCTTCGCACTTCCTCATACTCCCCTTCGGGGAAATGCGGGTTTTTTTTGTGTGTTGTTACACACACGCACAGACACACACACACACGCGCGCGCGGCGTATCTATAGTAATGGTAGAGGTTTTCAATCTATTTAACAACACTTTTATATCAACTTCATGAAAATTTTGTACAGTGATGTAGTCACATGGTCCTGTATTATGAACTGCGCGTAGGCGTGACACTTTTATTCGTAAATGGTCACATTCTGTCGTCCTTCGTGCGTTAACCATCTGGTTCGATTTGTTCTTCTGGAGACCTCTTCCGGCCAACCGCGACAAGCATCGCCTTATGGTTGGTGAAATGGCAATTTCAGTACTTCACTTCTTTAATGGTGTCGTGAGAATGAAATGCTAAAAAAAGTGGATGCAGAGCATCCGACGAGACCGCATATAGGCTCTGCCGTAGTCGCATGGCCTCCGAGACGGCTGGCGCGCTCGCCGTCTCGGAGGCCATGGTAGTCGAGACATTGCATGATCTGTCTCCCGCCAGATGAACATAGTTGTCCGTTTTTGGAGCTGTTATTTTTCGCTCACGGCCAATTTTTTTTTTCGCTCACAAGAGACGCGTGGGGACGCCGACGGCGGTATTTCTGCGGAGCGAGCTCTCTAACGCTATCGCGTTAAAATGAAAGCAGTATGGCCTTGAAGGCATTTACCGGCAAGCAAAACGGCTGACAGCACAACGGGAGATGAACATTTCACGCTCTGAACAGGAGAAGATTACAGGCGTGCGCACTGCACCTGATATTGTATTGCATTGGAGCTGCATTTCACAGGCACCGATGGGATACGAACGACGAAGTCTAGCCTAAAAAGATTACAGCAACGATGCAGTCGCCAAATTTCCAGCATCGACAACGCTTGACGATCAAGTGGAGATATCCAGACCATGAGCTTTTCGGTATCGTGATTCTCCACGCAGACACGAATACGCGATACAGAACAAATGCGGTAGCTGCAAATTTCATGTGATATAAGCGGACCTCTAATGAACCAAATGTCCCGAAGACCCGCTGTAAGACTGCGCAATGTAATATACCGAGAGTGATTGGCGAGGCTGCAATAAAGGACTAAAGTTTCTGTATCCACTAGCAGTGTTCCTACCAGAAGGGACCAGACACGCCAAGATCGCTTTTTAGTGCGAACCGCAACCGATGGAGGAATCACACGGAAGTCGTTGAACTGCCTCAGGTGATGTCTATATGGCATAGACCGAATATGCACTTCCCCCTCCATCTTGCTTGCTCTTTTGTCACGCTTTCTCCTTCTCTGCCGCACTAACAATGTCACTAAACCTGCACTAAACCGATTTTAACTACCACGCCGAAATTGCACTGCGTGTATATATATATATATATATATATATATATATATATATATATATATATATATATACTGTAGAAGGATGGTCATGTGGGCGAGTTGGAACTGATTATGCATATTGATGGTCAGCGCGAAACACGAGGACATAAAGAAGGAAGGGACAGCGCTGTGGTTTGTGTCCCTTCCTTCTTTATGTCCTCGTGTTTCGCGCTGACCATCAATATGCATATATATATATATTATATATATATATATATATATATAATATATATATATATATAGGTGCATTTCACATGTGTGTACAGCCTGTCCAAGTACTGCTCGCAGCTTTGCAAGCGTGGACGGTATTGTTCCACTGTCTGCTTGTTAGTTAGTTAGTTAGTTAGTTAGTTAGTTTGTTTGTTTGTTTGTTTGTTTGTTTGTTTGTTGTTTGTTTGTTTGCCGGCACAGATATGATCTTAAGACCAAGCTTGTGAAACCCTACTTTGAAACCTTTTACTTAAATATGGTCCGCTCTTTTCGACTTTGACTCTATTTTGATGCATATCTTTTAAATGTACAGACTCTGGAGAACCTGGTTCAGACACTTCGAAAGTTGCTCAATATGTCCTAGAAAGAACTGCACGCTACCGAAGCTCTTCAGATGTAGGTTGCACTGCACAGAAACGTTAGCATCAGTTGTTCGATCGATGAAATATTCAAAGCGAGCTCTCCAGTGCACTGCAGAGCTCTTCGAAGCGTCGTTTGCAGCTGGGCTCCCAGAGCATTGTGTCACAACTGTCGCTGAGTGATCGATCTAGCGAGCGAACATTTAGAGAGAGCATCCACGGAGGAGTAAAGCAGCTCATTCGCCCTCTTACGCTATAAAAGAATCCACAAGAGGCTTATTAATGTCATTATTGCCTAGCCATAACGGCTGAAGTGCATTTAATAATTCCACCCTTCGCGGGAAACTGCGGACGCCGTCGGGACTAGTACCAACATAGTTAGCACTGCTGCGGCAGCCAGAACTGAATAGAGAGAAAGGCCTTATAAGTATGCTGCCAACTTTTTCTTTATTACAATGCCTACTGTATTGGCCTCGAGGACATACCGTGGCGCCATCTGCCGGAACCTCTCCGTGACGTAGAAAACGACATCACGTGATACCGGCCGCGCAGCGTACGACGTCTACAATGTCGCAGCTCGTGAGACACGGTTTTTCGTGTTCCAAGAGTTGCCTGTGTGTATCTTAGCTGCAAAGGAACCTGTTCTACAGGTCAGCAAAGTATTTTGCGAGCGAACAAGAGGCATCGCCGCATCGTCCACGCTTGTCGGAAACGTGTGCCCGCGGTGCTGTGCACGCCGCAAGTTACGAGGCCGCTCGCATAAAAGGTGCTCGGGAAATTTAGTTAGCTATCACTGGGAATACTCGGACATCCTGCGTGCAGTTACTTATTCAAGCGCGAATAGGTGCTACATCTCATGCACTTGCGCGGACGGCGCACGGGCGATACGTGACATTTCGATTCGCGCTGACAGCTGTATACGTGGTTCACGTCATGCCTTCCCATCCCTTCGCCCCATTTTTTGGGCGCGTGGTTAAGCGGGCAGTATATGTGAGGTCTTGATATTGTATTGCATGGAGCTGCATTTCACAGGCACCGATGGATACGAACGACGAAGTCTAGCCTAAAAAGATTACAGCAACGATGCAGTCGCCAAATTTCCAGCATCGACAACGCTTGACGATCAAGTGGAGATATCCAGACCATGAGCTTTTCGGTATCGTGATTCTCCACGCAGACACGAATACGCGATACAGAACAAATGCGGTAGCTGCAAATTTCATGTGATATAAGCGGACCTCTAATGAACCAAATGTCCCGAAGACCCGCTGTAAGACTGCGCAATGTAATATACCGAGAGTGATGGAGTTGGCGGTGGTTATGACGTTGCTACAAGTACTGTCAGCCTGGCAGACCTGGCCGGCTTTTTATCCACCCCAGCGTCTCTCGTCATGTCGTGCGCGTCAGCACGTGTCATTCAAGCTCCTTTCTATGTTCTGCGGCGATAAGGAACCCCAAGGGGTCAAAATTTCCGGAGCCTTCCACTACGGCGTCTGTCATAATCATATCTTGGTTTTGGGACGTTCAACCATAGGAATCAATCAATCATTTATTTTCTGTGGCGACTCTGGAAAGCTCGTCGGTAAATACAGCCCATAACAGCATTATTCCCAGGGTTCTTCAATGCTTTCTTGAAGGACCCCTGGCATTGCCAAGGAGAAACAATGTCCATTCACGAGAAGGGAATCGTCTGGCGAGGCTGCAATAAAGGACTAAAGTTTCTGTATCCACTAGCAGTGTTCCAACCAGAAGAGACTAGACACGCCAAGATCGGTTTTTAGCGAGCACTGCAACTAATGGTTCTTTGTTTATGGAGGAATAACGCCGGAGTCGTTGAACTGCCTCAAGTGACGTCTGTATCGGATAGACCAAATACACACTTCCCCCTCCGTCTTGCTTCCTCTTTCGTCATGCTTTTTCTTCTTCTCTGCCGCACTAACACTGCCATGAAACCTGCGCTAAACCGATTATAACTACCATGTCTAAATTGCACTGTGTCGATATATATATAGAGGTGCATTTCACATGTGTGTACAGTCTCTTCAGCTACTGTTCCCAGCTTCGCAAGCGTGGGTGCTATTGTTTCCACTGTCTGCTTGTTTTTGTTTTGTTGGTTGGTTGGTTCGTTAGTTAGTTAGTTAGCTTGTTTGTTTGTTTGTTTCCTGCACCGATGTGATCTTAAGACCAATCTTGTGAAACCTTACTTAGAAACCTTTTTGCTTAAATTAGGCACGCAGTGTTCGACTTTGACCCAATTATGACGTAAATTCTTTTAAATGTGTGTATTCTTGAGAATGTGGTTCAGAGTCTTCGAAAGCTGCTCAATATGTCCTGAAAAGAACTTTACGCGTTCGTAGCTCTTGAGATGTAGTTTACACTACACAGAAACGTTAGCTTCAGTTGTTATATGTAATACTCAAAGCGAGCTATCTAGTGCTTTGCACAGCTCTTCGAAGCGAGCTCTTTGATGCTTATACTAGCTCGACTCGCAGAGCATTGTGTCACAACTATAGCTGAGTGGTCGAGCTAGCGACCGAATGTTTAGAGCATCCGCGAAAGAATAAAGTAGCTCTTTCGCACCTTTCACACTCTAAAGAAATTCGTAAGAGGGTTATTAATTTTATCATTGCCTAGCCATAACGGCTGAAGTGCATTTACTACATTCGACCCTTCGCAGGAAACTGCGGACGCCGTCGGGACTAGTACCAACATAGTTAACACTGCTGTGACAGCCATAACTGAATAGAAAGAAAGGCCGTATGAGTGTGCCGCCAACTTTTTCTTTACTCGAATGCCGACAGCATAGAGAGTGACTGAGGTGCTGAAGTGCGCGCTTGTTATTTTTGTTTTGGGCGTATTTTTCCACTATGCCCTCAGAAGTTCAGGAAATCAATGCACTTCCTCTTTTGCATAGGCAAAGGATCATTGCGGAGTACGCTCGCAAGCCGCCTGTCCAGTCTGAAGGAAGAGAAAGCGACCAACGATGTCAATGAAGTCGCTGACCAGAAGCACGGTAAACACAAGAGCACTTAAGAAAACTTTATTACTAACAACAACGAACTAACCATTCTTTTATTTTAAGCTTAGCATTATACAACGCCTCTACATTTTAACCCTGTGGGACTGGTCAAACATCTGCTAACGCAGTTTTTTTTTTTTCGCGCCGTTCTTATCGCTTACGTACAGGTTACTCATTCGTTAAAGGAAACACACGGACGCATGTTCTGTGCTCTGCCGCGGTAGGACGACTCGACGTCCTTCTCTCCCTCCACACTCTATGCGCGTGCTTTCTACGCGTGTCATTGTCTAGCAACAATGCAAATTATGCCCATGAAACACGCTTTGCAGTATGCAGCGTTCTTCCTCCTACCACCGTTCCAAAAGGGCGTGCGCATCGATGCACCCTGTGCTGCGGTATGCGGCGGCTTCTTCCAGCGCCATCAAGTGGCACCGAGAGCATGAACGTCCGCTTTTGGCGTCGTCTTCTGTTGGCGGCAAGAAAAACGAGACAGGGCCGATAGAGAAGCGCCCGATAGGTTAACTTCTCTGCTATATCAGACGATTACGCGATCGTCGGAGCTCCACGCGCACGCAGCGTTTGATACTCTGGTTTTTTAAGGCCCCATTAGATGGAGCCAAAAGAAGTCACGCTTCCTCTTGCCACCACTTACTGCCGTCGCGCAGTGCCCCTGTGATGTTGCCGCATACGCCGGGCATTACCACCACGGTGACTCTGAGCTGCAAGGTGGATGTAGAAGTGTTGGTTAGCCAGCGATTATTACAGGGAACATACCTTTGACATATCGATAAAAAAGAAGGGATGAGAGTGATAAAACCGGTGTCACTCAAAGCTTAAATAACCGTTCAGTATAAAACTAGAAGCATGTATGAAGAAAAGGGAGGTAGCCAGGACGTACCATAGGCAATAATGGGTGGAGTAAAATTGTAAGGACGTGTTTATGTCATTGTTACTAGTCGATACCCTGTTTTAAAGGCTGGGCTGGTAAATAGCACCATCATAAGCAGCAGCAAAGCACAAGCAACGCTCTCACGGGTTCTTTCTCAGAAAGGACCACCTTGTCCATATATGCAGGGATGTATGCTATAAACAAAGTATATGTAGTGTCAAATCCTTAGTGCTATATACGCAAGTTCCTTCACTGGCGAAATGCAACTACGACGATCTTTGCTAAGCTTTTAAGCACGAGACAATTGAAAGGAACAGAGAGTGAGAGGAAGACGAAGAAAGAACCACATAATTTGCGTTTTTTTTAATGATGATGATGGTTACGAGTGAAGGGAGAATTATCAGTATGGCGGACTCAAAATATCGCGATGTTCAAACGACATCGTTATTTGGGGTGAACAGCCGAAGATCGTTATTAGACGTGCTTTCGCATTGAAAAATCCCCGCTTGGTCAGATATACACGAGTCAATCGGGCAAACGACGAATTGCGAAACCTCCTAGAAGCACAGTGACTATATATGCAACGCTGATCTCTGAGGGAAAATATAAGTCGGTAGAAAAATTGCGCGGGTTCCAGGTTTTGCTGGGATGCCGCGCGCTTTTGAAGTGAAGGTTGCGCCGCGTTCTTTTCCTTTTTGCATGAATGTGGATATTTTTGTGTTAAGCCACAGCGCTCACTTCTGGAGCGGTTTGATTTGTGGATGGTGTAGTTTTGTACTGAGATCCTCCGGGGCTTCCCAAATTGGCGGATTTGTGATAGATCTGAGAGAGCGTTGACCTGCGCAGAAACATTATACGATGCGACAGCAACGACAACGAATGAGTTAGCTGCATGAAATATTAAATCACAAGAAATGCGTAATGGTCTGACAGCATACATGCGTTCTTTCTTTATTTTTTGTTTGCTTGAAAGTTTTCCTGAATCATGCGCAGGACTTTCATGCAGAAAAAGAAAACGCATTATACGGCTGACGAACGCTGCAATGAACAGCTCAGCCAAATTATGTAGTCTTGCTCGGCACGTATTGTTCACAAGCTGAGCACAGAGTTGCCACTTACTCAGGACGCTTCTTTTAAAAAAGCGGCCATGCCCCGCCACGGTGGTCTAGTGGCTATGGTACTCGGCTGCTGACGAGGGTCGCGGGATGGAATCCCGGCCGCGGCGGCTGCATTTCGATGGAGGCGAGATGTTCAGGCCCGTGTACTGTACGGTGTCAGTGCACGTTAAAGAACCCCAGGCGGTCGAAATTTCCGGAGCCCTCCGCTACGGCGTCTCTCATAATCATAGCGCGGCTTTGGGACGTAAAAGCCCCACAAATAAATAAAAAAAAAGCGGCCACTCCCCACTATCCTTGCTGGTGCTCCGTTTCCTCAGAGCTAATTCGTGGTTGTTGGCCGATAGCTGACGTAAATTAACCCGTTTGCTGCTGCCTGTCGCGCCTGTGTACGGGCCTTCCTCATTGCGAGTGTAGCGTATATAGTAACTTTACACCCCCACCAAGTTGCGCGCCCAATCAGACACGCTGTTAAGGCAGTGAAGCCTGGTTAGGTAACACGCGGTGGGCAGGCCACCTCGCTCACGGTCACCAAGCGGAGACCTGTTCTACTGAATTGAGAAAGAAAGGGCAAGAGATGGTTCCCGGTCGTAATATCTTCACTCCCAGCAAATCTTCTTTGAAAAAAATCTTTCGGCTGCGTATTTCTGAGAGGCCTTCAATACGTACCAAGCCGTTTCCAAAACCAAGCGCGAAGGGTGGTTCTGGACCCTTTGAAATCTCCGTTTCTACTTTTTTTTGTTCTGTCCTGCTGTTGTATAAAGTAGCTGTCTTTTTACACTCGAACCTGCTGTGTTATGCAGTTGACGTTGTTTTAGCCCTGCCAAGCGGTCAGTTTCGATCGTCGTGAAGCCCGGTAGGGATTCAGCTCTTTTCTCCTTCTTTCTTGATTTTTTTTTTCGGACTGAATTTTGCTAGTGAGCTTGCACAGGCTACCGAATCGCGATAAAGAGTTATCATAAATTGGGTTGATCGCAATCGAAAGTCCTCGTATAAATTTGTTATCGCACTAACCGGGAAGGTAACTTTACAGGTCTGCGTTTATAAATAATGAAACATGCTGGTTGCAGTGTTGACGTGCGTTCCACCGATACAAGCGTGTGTTACAAGTCAGAGAGCTAAGCAAAACAAGATATAAAAAAGCACTCAAGCTGAATTAATCGTATAATTTGCAGTGAAATGGTATTCATGCAGTCCAGTTCTCCATAGCCTTTCGTTCTGTGCGGCAATCTTGTGAGGTCTTTTTGGTTGGTTAGTTTGTTCTACTTTCTTGTTTGTTTGTGCTGTTCATTTTTGGGCTTTTGATTTTTTTTTTGTTTATTAACCAATGGTGCTGCTTGACTGCTGAGAGAGCGGGGCTAGCCGTACTGCCCTAACAGTTATCCTTGTTTTTGTTCTTTTGTGCCTGCTTATCACACCTTGTACTTTTGTCGTATTGCAAGAAATAAACTGAAAATAAAAACCGTAAGTACAAAAGGTATAGGAGAGGAAAATTGTTTTATATCATCTCCATATGATGCGAGCACTATATAGACGCAGTAGTGACATTCTATAAACGATAGAAAATAAATATGCAAGAAAAACTGTTTTTATATGACGGATGCATTACTGGATATCTTACCTTGTCCGAAAAAAAATAGTCATAAAACATAACATAGCAGTCAAACGTTGCTCAGGCCACCGTAATCAACAAAACAGTAGTTAACGCGACATAAAATAACATAAATTTATTCATAAAGTTAAGTACGAGAAAAAATGTGCACTGTAATATCCGTTCACAAATACCGATTCTCAGTTCTTGCTCAGAAGCCTGTGTCGTTGTGTAGCAACAATAAAGTGTATCCCTATCGAACAGGCTACGCAGTAACAGTTATTCGTTGTCGGTGCAGTTGCTTGATATACGCTAAGAATCCCTCCAAATTTATTATTCGTAAGGAACGTTCATATCTTTTCAATGTTGCCGAATATAAATGATCAAGCGCTATGCGGCGAATAATTTTTTCTTTGTATCCGATAAACGAACATGACTAAGATATTTGCTTCCATATTGCAAATGCTGAATACTGGCGCAATATTGTTTGGCATCTCCGCTTAGTATCGCTATCCTTGGGCCTAAAGCGTCAAAGAAGCGATGGCTCTCTTCGTAAGCAGGAACATCCTTATGTGTACATCCACCTCGGTCTCAGCTTAGGTTGAGGGTGCGGTCCGAGTCCCGGCCGTGAAAGCCGCGTTTTGGCGGGAGCGAAATCAAGGTGCACTTTAAAGAGTCACAAGTAGTCAGAAATAATCCTGTGTCCCCTGCCACTAATATTGGGCGGTATAAACACACGGGCTCTTTGTTTGAACATGGTGAACAGCGACAGCGTGGAAGAACAGACGGGGACGGACAGTGACACTCAGTCTGCTGCATTTGTCTACTTCGTGTGCCTCTTTCGTCTCCGACGGTTTTCCGCGCCGTTGCGTTAAGGTCCACCAAAACTACGTGCTTTGTAATAGTACCACGATCTTGGCTTCTAATTCCCCAAAATTTTCGTCCCTCCCTCTAACGGTAACTACCGTAACTCAGGTAAGGGTAGTTATGTGTAGGACGTGGGCTTACTTCGAAATAAGTAGTTTACCTCGTAGGGCGTTGCCAGCAAAACACAGTGTTCGTTATAAGAAAGGGGGGGAATGCAGTGGCGTACCGCGAAGAAACACGGACGTTGAGCACGCTTTCGAAGCAGCGCACAAAGTTCCGGAAGCTTCTTAGTTAACCAGAGCACGCTGTTCAAACAACGCATTAGTTTTCTTACCGCGGTCGGGTCAAGAAAGTTTGGCTCCTTTACAAAAGTCGTGGCTCTCATCTAGAGCTTCGCATTTGTACTCTGGTGCACTCCATACTACATAGCCATCCAGGTGCAGGCGGCTGTCAGCATGACCTGAATAATTCATATTAGTTTACAAGAAAACTAACAAGACACTGTCGGTCAGCAGTTCATTGAGAAGAGCCGTGACGTGCATCGCTGCTTACTTATACGAACCGAACCTAGTTCCACCGTGGTTAAAACTCGAGGCCCCGCCACTAATGATTATGACACTCGGCTGCTGATCCGAAGGTAGCGGGATCGAATCCCGGCCGCGGAGGCCGCTGCATTTCGATGAAGGCGAAATGTTGAGGCCCCTGTGTATTGTGCGATGTCGCTGCACGTCAAGGAAACCCAGGTGGTCGGAATTTCCGTAGCCCTCCTCCACTACGGCGTCTCTCATAATCAGAGCTGGTTTTGGGACGTTAAACCCGAAAAAACAACAAAAATAGCAATAATCATGTCGGGGTTTTGGGACGTAAAACCCGAGGAATGGTTGCAACACGAGGGCGGCTGTATGCAATAGAGGCGGTCCTAATATTTCCCAGAAGGCATTTTTGTTGTTCGGTTCAATACCCGCATCTATAGGCCCAGGGGCTTCCATTAAGCATGAGGGAAGGTCATACGTAACCCGATGAGGCGCGTCACGGCCACCAAAGGACGGTGGCGCAACGCTTCCGGTGGATATAGCCTGCGGCATGGACCGGGCCCTTCTGAAGCGTATACGTGGCTCGTCAGAGGCGGCCCTGTGCGTCGCAGTAACGCCGCGAATCTTCTTCCATGGGTGTGGTGGGGAGACGGGGCTCGCACTCGCATTGTTTACCCTTCCAATAAAGGGCAACACAAGGTGGTGCATTGAACGGTAACATGCACCGAAATAAAGGATCCCTGAGGTACGGTTCGCCGTGTGCGCGGCATTGTCAGCGTTTCCTTTTCCCAAGTGTCGGCAGCCTGCTGATTGCATGTTGTGCGGTCTCACGCCGAATATTGAATGAAGCTGCGTGCGTCAGAAGGCCTTCGCAGAAGGCACGCTAAATAAAAGGTTCAGGTAACGGAGACGGCGAATTGAATGCGGAATTCGGAAAAACGAGGAAACACCGTGTATATTAACGAAGGCGGCAGATCAATACAGGAACAAGAAGGCAGAAGCTGTATCTGTAGTGACTAAAGAAATGGAGCTTTGCTATTTGAAGTTAGAGTCCTAGTTCAGAACAGTGCGTCGGCGTGCTAGTTGGTGCTAATCCACAACAACTTTTTAGCGCAAAACAACAGACACAAGAAAGAAAGTAGGACGAGTCTTAGCGCAATAATGTACCGGGGCAAACATACACAATCGCAGTAGGGATGGTCGATTAAATTTTTTTAATCGATTAATCGTTAATCGTTCATCGATTTATCCTTTCATCGATTAATTGCTTTCGCTGTGATTTGTTAATCGATTGATCGATTAATCGACACTTTTTATAAGTACTTGAAAAATGATGCGTATTTGTTTGAAAGGCGTTGCTTGTGTTTGATATCGACAAGTATTTATCCAACGCGCTAGAGATCACATGTGAGCATTAGCGGCTGCGTGTAAATTCGCAATTTCGCCCAATGAACACAGGGAGCCCGTCGTCTTTAAATGTGTCAAGGGTCCAAGATTCCGTGGGCGGCCATGATACACGGACGATTCGGCAGCAGGTCGTATTTCCTCGAAGTCTGCCTATACTAGAGCGAACCGAAATCGGAGGCGCTTTTGGCGACCACACTGGTTAGGAAGTCGCACCGGAAACATGCACTGTGGCCGAGGGTGAGGAAATCCCGAGAAAGGTAAAAAAAAAAGAGGCGATGAGGACAATAAAGTTAAAGACGCTCGCTCTTGTAGGGGCGTGATCATTTCTCGGTTTGTCCGCTAGAGATTGTGGAAGCCCTCGGTAATACTATAACCACGAACTGACGTCATCTCTTCCTTGAGGTCACTCATGCGAGATTGCACAGTAACATGCTGGTCTCAAACAGGCCATCAGTGCAGGGATTGCGGGAAATAGAATGACACGAGTTTTTCCTCTCGGCTAGAATAAACAGTAGCTGTCCTAGTATACTGCACAGGTTTCACCTTGTCGCCGACTTAACTCGGCGCTACGCGCACCTTTTCAGTCGCGCGTACAGCTCGAACTGTGGGCGCTGTCTAATGTATCAGAGATTAGAACACATAGTATTTCGCAACTGTCTTCCATTCGTTCCACAGCAGTAGATGGCGGCCTCTAGGCTGGCTGACATGCACTCTTAAAAAATGTAGTAGAAAAGCTAGTAAAGGGACGAGTTACTACCGTTTTGGCGCCATTACTACATTTTTTTGTCCCTTACCAGCTTACATCTATGCTAGAGGTAGCAAATGTCACGGGTAGTAACTGTCAGTACATGCGTACGTACCAGGTTAGTAAATGTACTACCTCCACTGGCAGTAGTATATTATGCCGTAATTGTGATAGGCGTACGCGGAATTTAGACAAACTATAACCTGTCCCGTGCAGCGTGGTTGCATACATATACGGAAACTGAAAAATACAAGAATCTCGGTCTAAAACGTTGATTACTTATCCGAATCCACTTCTGCTTACCGGAACAACGTGAACGTTCTTAAGTAGGGAGGTATACAGTGTTAACTTTGCTGTTAGGACATATATCTGATTTTCTGTGTGCTGTCGTTGCTGGTTCGAACATGTGTCTAAGCTGTCACGTAAATATTTCTATGTGCAGCGTATTCAGAGGGCTAATCACATGAAGTAATTAGCGATCGTTAATTGGTGTAGCACGATGTAATTACTCAGCACCAATCAGCGTGACCGGACAATGCCTTACTGCGGTCATTTTCATTTGATCTTAATATCTTGCATACAGTCGACCTGATATGACAACGTCAACGGCAAATATAAACCAAATCGTAATAAGCCCGATAAAAGATTGCCATGGTAGTAAAGTTACTACCTTTTATTACTACCCTTACCTATAACCAGTAACTGCAGGTAGTAAATGACATGGTAGTAAAGTTACTACCTTGCCGTTTGGTATACCTGCAGTTACTACTTAGGTAGTCAATGTTGTGACAAGCATTTACTACCTCAAAGATAGTAAGTGGCATTACCTTTTTTTGGGACGAAGCTCCTTAGGGCGTGGGTCTTTCCTTCCCTCGATGTTTGTATAGCTACCTGTAGTTTCTGAAGCGCTCACTAGATGGCGCTAGTATGTCTACATGTACATATGTCTACATATGTCCTTTGTCGCCGCTGTTATTCATGCTGTACATGGTTAGAATGGAAAAAGCGCTAGGATATAGCCACATTGGTTTTAATCTGTCACACAAACACGGCGGCGTGATGATTGAGCAGATGTTTCCGGGCTTATTTTATGCTGATGATATTGTCTTATTCGCGGACAGTCGAGATGATATACAACGGCTGGTGAATATATGCGGGAAGGAAGGCGAGGATCTAGGACTAGCATTTAGTGTAACAAAATGCGGACTGATGGTATTCAATGATCCCAGCGACCAGGCGGTATCCATACAGGGCCAAGAAATACCGAGAGTAAGCGAATACAAGTACCTTGGCGTATGGGTAAATGAGGGTGATAGATACATGAAGGTACACGAAAAAGCCTTGGCAGCAAAGGGAAAGAGGAACGCAGGAATAATGAAGCACAGAGCGTTATGGGGACACAATAGGTACGAGGTGCTTAGGGGTCTGTGGAAAGGGGTAATGGTACCGGGGCTTACATTTGGGAACTCAGTGGTGTGCATGAGGCCAGAGATACAATCGGGAATGGATGTGAATCAAAGAACTGTGGGACGCCTCGCGTTGGGTGCTCACGGGAAAACTACAAACGAGGCTGTAAAGGGGGATATGGGATGGGCGAGTTTTGAGGCAAGGGAAGCGCAGAGCAAAATAAGGTTTGAAGAGAGGCTAAGGAATATGAAAGAGAGTAGGTGGGCAGTGAAGGTGTTCTGCTATTTATATAGAAAGAGCGTTGACACGCAGTGGAGAAAGAGAACTAGGAGGCTCACCAGTAAATATACGGCTCTAAGAGAACTGACAACAAAGAGCGTAAAGGGAAAAGTCAGAGAGGCGGAGAAGATTTACTGGAGGACAGCGATGGAAAAAAAAAACCGACTCTGAATAACTACCGAGAGGGCAAAAACGAAATAAAGAGGGAGGCATTTTATGATAATTCAAGAGGAAGCGCTTTATTGTTTGAAGCGAGATCGGGCTGCCTTAGAACGCGTATATATAAACCGAAATTCAGTAAAGAAGAAAAGAAATGCACATGCTGTGAGGAAGATAGGGAAACGACGGAGCATGTTCTGATTGAATGCGGAAATATCCACCCAGGTGTACGTTTGGGCACCACCCTACAGGTAGCCTTGGGTTTTAGGGCGAACAACGGGAAGCTGAACATAGGCGCGATTGAAATAAGTAAGAGACGGTTAGAATACTGGTGGCAGAAAACTAGAGAGAACGGACATAATTATAGGGAAAAATATGGATTTTCTGCGATAAGGGGCAGGGAACTGGGCGATGAAATTCCGTTTTTGCTATGGTATGATCGATTTGATTGAAGCAAATTTAAAAGGCATGAGGAAAATTTAAAGAGAGAGAAAAAAAAGTTAAATCTTCTTACGAGCCTGGTGGCGCACATGTCACCGCCCCGTTACAAAGGGGAAGCTCATAGCATCCATCCATCCATCCATCCATAATGCGCTCGACTCCTAGCATATGCTCGCTTCATTCAGATGTATGGGAACGCGTAGTATGGGAGTCTGTCTGTCTGTCTGTCTGTCTGGCTGGCGCGGAGGCGCTCGCTGCGTGCTCTAGTGTGATAGGAGAGCGCTAGATGGCGACACACAGTGTCTGTCACGTCTTTGATGATGTACTGGGCAAGATTCACGGAATATTCATGGTTTTTACCGATGAACATCCGGAGCTTCGACCAGTCATCATCATTCACTCCGTGGATATGCGTGGATTTTTTTTAAGAGTGTGGGAGTGCAAGCAATAGATGAAAGCTGTATTTCACCTGAAAAAGGCGACCATACAGAATTACCAAATGCTACAAGGTCATTTTGTCAATAAAAATGGACTGGATGCTAGACGTTCGGTATACCGATGCGCGAAGTTGCGGATTATGAAAAGCGACTATTAAACTGAAATGCAGCTAAAGTGACTTTCCATTATGCGACTATTAGACCTTTATCATAATGCTAGAGTGTGTTTCCCTGCACAGCATATTCGGCCAACTAATTATGAGTGTTATGAGAAGAGAGTCGACATTTTCCGCGTCATAGCACGCTGTTTTGCAGAAGTGAATAGCTGCCATAAGGTGGACTAGCTGCATTGCAGGGAAGCAAGCATTAACGTTATCAAAGGGTATATGTGCTAAGGAGGACAGTTGGGCTAGTTGGTATCAAGCGTAATGAAATATGATTACTATCGTCCTTGCCCCCTTTGCGCAAGCAGTCGTCTTATTGCGCATCACTCATTCTTATCCCCATAATCATGCTTGACAACTCTTTTTCCCCTGTTGCGTTGTCCCCAAAGCAGAGTAGAAGGACGGGGCGTACTAGATCAGGCCACCCTCCCCACCTTCTAATACATTACCTCTCTTTTTTTCATTGGTGACAAATAATCTTTAATTCGCTAAGGAGTAAAATACAATGGCAATAATAACTGAACCGGTCAAGAAATAAGCAGCGCATATTACAATGTGCCACTCGCACAAGAAGCAAGTAAAATCTGGGTGTTAAATAAAACGGTGTAGGCGACGGACATCGGGTCGAGTTCGTTTCTATCTCTATGGGGTATCGCAGCCTGTGGCTCCGGGCTCCTTCTACTTGCGTAGAAATATGCGCTCGACATCTGCGTCTCGGCGTCGCGTGCCTCACAATCATGCGCTGCGGTTAAGAGGCGGTGTTGGGGAAGGGGGGGGGGGGGGCGTAATCGATTAATCAAAGAGTTTTAATCGATTAATTCGATTAATTGAAAGGGAGCAATCGATGGCGATTAATCGATTAACGGTGCGCATTTAATCGATTAATCAATTAATCGTTCATCGGTTTTACCATCCCTAAATCGCAGGTGGTCGAAATTTCCGGAGCCCTCCTCCACTACGGCGTCTCTCATAATCATGCCGGTGTTCATATCTTTTTAATGTTGCCGAATATAAATGATCAAGCGCTATGCGGAACATAATTTTTTTTTGTACCGAGAAACCTACATGACTAAGATCTTTGCTCCCATATTCCAAATGCTGACTAGCGCAATATTTTTTGGTATTTTTTGGATTGAAGATATGAACTTTCCTTATGAATAATAAGTTTGGAGGGATTCTTAGTGTATGTGACGCAACTGCACCGATAACGAATAACTGTTACTGTGAAGCCGGGGCAAACGTACGAAATCGCAGTAGGCATGCGCTTGCTGCAAGCAAAATACGGGGACTGCTGGACACATTGCGAAACAATTCCGGAATAATCGCCTGATAAAATTCGTAGAAGATCTGCATATTTCAGAGGCTCTCCTTTTCGAAGTGTATGAAAGTGTTTAACTATAGTCAACGTTCGATATACTCCAAGAGACATTTAGAGTACTTGTCGAAAAAAAGAAAATCTGTGGATGAGATAGACCGAGTCGGAGTTGTTAAAAGCGTGAATACCACTACATCTTAGTAACAATGGCTTGTGTAGTGAAAAAAAAAGACACGCTGTAATGTGCGTGAGAATCGTTTCGCGCGAACAGTGTTATGTATACGAAAGGGAAAATTAGCATCCACCCGTTTTGTAGCACAAGGCTACAAGGAAATCCATACGGATTTCTCAGAAATGAAAGCTTCCTAGTTGCCGAAAAATTCGTCCTCGTCCGGGGTTCGAACCCGGGACGAATGCCTGTCCGGGGGCGCTCGCTTTGCCAATTGAGCTAACCAGGAGGCCAGCGATTGACAGAACGAGGGGGAATCCATCAACAACTCGAAGCACATTTCTGAGAAATCCGTATGGATTTCCTTGTAGCCTTGCATGCTACTAAACGTGTGGATGCTAACTTTCCCTTTCATAAACGTTACTCCACCTTGCGGGTTTCCGCAGAACTCATTTGCCATATAGTGTTTTGTATCGCACTGAGTTCAGCGCAAACAGCGCCACACACGTCGCTACAGCATAAACAGGCGCGCGCACGTATAACGCAGGGACATCCTGCTCTTACAATACTCTAGTGTCCTGCCTAGTCTGCGCTGCAATGCAATCTTCCCAGAAGCGATGCACCAACAGCCTTGCGTCGCAACTCTAGCGCGGTGCTATACCGGAATAACAGGGATACGTATGTATGTTGCTCGGGTACAATTATTGCCCTGCCTCCCTTTTTTTTTCCTCGGAGCTGCAGGCCTCTGTTATTCTCGTCCTGATAATGTCGTTACCCTTTGTACGCGCAGTTGCTGTGTGCAAGGCACAGGCCACTTCCGTGGCGGACGGCGAGTCCTCGTCCTCCTGCAACATGTCCACGTACTGCGGCAGGCGCACGGCCAACGCAAGCGACACCGAGTCCTGAGTGGCCCGTACCGGACGGCGTCGTGCCCGCCCGGGAAAAATTCGTGCTACGCCGGACATCTCAGGGTCCGCGCATCGAGGTGATGCATCCATATTGCTGCACGTCGCCTGCTGCTGTTCATACGACCATAACTCGGTCTTAAAATTGCAGTCAATACATGAAAACGAACCCCAGTCTTATTATTCGCTTTCTATGCAGCAAAAGGAGTCGACGCTGACAAGCGTCGCTGCCCTCAGGGCAACCGAAATCTGCTTTTAACCGCGGCGCATGCGGGCATTAGCGTGTCCCAGGCAATGCGCGCACGCGCTCTGTATAGGGGCAGAACCCGGTGCAAACACACACGACAGCTGTCAGCCACTGCAGCATGTAACGCGTTAAAACTCCATAAGTAAGAATTACCCGAATAAAAAAAAAAATCACAGCATATCCACGGGGTGAATGATGATGAGTGGGCGAAGCTCCGGAGGGAATCATCGGTAAACCGTGAATCTTTCGCGTAAATGGCCCAGTCGATCATCATGTAAAGGCGCGAGAAACACTGTATTCGTACGCTGGGATCTCGCGTTTAAGGGGGATATGCTGTGCTAGAGCCAGGCCTGCGCGGAACTGCAGGACAGTGACAGCGTAAGCAGGAGGAGCTACTTTCTTAGAGGTCATTTTAAACGCTTGAGGAAACTAGTGCAAGTAGAAGTGGTAGGTATCTCCTGCGCCATAACTTATCATGTTGCCAAGTAGGGAAGTACCCACTACGCCATAATTACCAGTGCCTCCGTAATGGGTTCAAAGCTACAAACCACGCAGCTCTGCGTTCTTTCAAATGATGCCTCGACCTCGTTATACAATCCATTTTCGCGTCGTGTAGCGGTGTATTAATATTTTTCAACGTAACATTACGTTCGTTAATGCGATTCCGCGGGAGACATTATACCTGTTTAGGTCTTTTAGCGATAATTTTTCAACCACAGTCGTACGTTACCTGTGAAGACCTGGCTTAATGAAAAAGGAATACACGTACCTTGGTCAGTAAACTGTAGACTTTGCAGTCAACCTGAGACCATTGAACATTGTTTTATTGTTTGTCAAGATGCATTTTATTTCTGGGACATTCTCAAGCGGACGATTAGAAAAGAACTTCCCCTCACACCTCATGGAATTAGGTTCCTCCCGTTCAGCAAGAGCAGTAGTACTATGCCGTATGATATGGTCATGTTGTTAGGACTTTATGCACTCTGGAGGAGCCGCATGATTGACAGGCATGCTGAACCACCTCGCTCGACGAAGTCTGTGTTCCGAGAAGAGGTTGCCCAAGTACGCAGTGTGGTTGAGACTTTTGATCCTGTTCCGGACTGGCTTTCGCTTCTGGACGCTTGTGTCTGTTTGCCTGACTTTTGAGGAGTCTATGAGCTTAAAAGGGCAAAGGCGTGTTTTGTTTATGCTAGACTTTTAATATGTGTGCAACTGTATAGTGCAATTCAAACCCATTTACGGAACTATTTCCATGCAATAAAGAAAAAAAAAAAACAGGCGTAGCTCAGTGGTAGAACGCTCGACTGCCACGCCGAGAGCCTGGCTTCGAATCCAGGCAGAGGACACAACTTTCGGAATTTTTTTTTTTCATAAAAGTAGAGGTGGCTACGTACATCACCAACGAACACCATGGGATGTACAGACCCACGCCCTAAGGAGCTTCGCCCCTAAAAAATGATTTATGGCGTTTTCCTCGATGTCATTGCGTGATGGGACAACCTGACCGGTAAGCTTTCCGTTCAAACAAAGAAACCAGGTAACTTAGGTACGTTAAGAATTGGTTGTCGCTCCCTTGAAGCATTTTTAGGGGCGAAGCTCCTCAAAGCGGCACCCGTTCGTCCCTCGTCGTAGTCGTAGTAGTGCGTAACCAGTCTTACGCTTTGACCTCCAAGGTGGTGCCGGTGGGAGATTTCTCCTGTGCGTTGTTGAACAATAAAAAATTCGCAGCGTGCGCGTTAACTAAAAGCCGAATTCTTCTGTCTCTCATTCCCCATTAGCAGCCATTGGCATGTTCCAGTAGGAAACGTTAGTAGAAGTAGAAGTGTAAGTGTTAGCTAAAAGCCGACTTCTTCTGTCTCTCATTCCCATTAGCAGCCATTGTTTACCTCCGAGTTGCCTTCAGGAACGTCAGGTGGCGCGCGAGCTCTCTCACTCTTCCATCTGCTGTCTTGTGTGAGACAGAAAGAGAGAGAGAGAGAGAGCGAAAGACTGTCCGTTTCTAACGATGATGATGGGTTTGTGCTAGCGCGTTACGGCGCGTGTAAGAAGCTGGTGTAAGACGCTGTGGCCTCTCCGCCTTATACTCTTTCAGCAGTCATGTGATGGCGTCGGCAAACGCGGTGCGCGTTCCGGCCTGTGTAAGGGGCTGCGTAAGACGCTGTGGCCTCTCCCCCCTTACTAGAGTGTACTGCATGTTTGTAACGCGTTTGTGCTAGCGTCCCCTTAAACGCCAGATCCCAGCGTTCGAATAGAGTGTTTCTGACATCTTTACATGATGATCGACTGGGCGAATTACACGGAAGATTAACGGTTTATCGGTGGTTCACTCCGGAGCTTCGCCCACTCATCATCATTCACCCCGTGGATATGCTGTGAATTTTTTGTTCATTAGCAGACCAGTAGTGGCGGATGGGTGCCTGAGTTACGACGCGGCTTTAAATACACGCATCCTTACACAGATCTACGGGACTCACCCTAAAGAGTTTTCAGCTATGCCTGCCCGTGAGTATAGTGCAATCGGCATGCAACGAAAGATGTGGCAAAGCGACTACCGTGGTAGGTGCAGCCGTCGCTAGCGTCCGCCCTACAGCTGAGCGGGCTGAGAAGGAACAGCCGAAGGAGAAAGGCAACACAAACTAGCCCGTAGCTTTCTCTGTGCAAGGTGCTTCGCTTAATTTATGGCGTGGATAATGTGATAATGATATCGCCTAATCACTGGCGCAATGCCAATAAGCAGCCTCCGCAACCCTTTAAGGGAGCCGATTATATGAAGTGCTGACAGACGTGGTACGCTGTCGATGGCGAGAGAATAGAATGTCAGATGGCTTGTTACATATATTGCGCAAGTTCTTAGAAAGAGCGCAGTATGAAGTGTGTCATCACGTCTGCAGCAATCAAGGTTTCGTTGTTGCTACTGTGGATACTTTTTGTGGATAGTGATGGTGCCAGTTTCTTAGTGTCTTCTGTTGCTTTATATAAAACGAATCGATGAACAAGTCGCAAAGTACGATTTAGAACAGGGAATGTCGCAGGAGCCAACGTTTCGACAAGCGAACTTGTCTTCGTTAGGGCGGCAACTGCCTTCTCCAGCGTTCGTTTATGTACGCCTTTGCACTCTCTCCCCCGTCCTCAGAAAGAGAGGAGAAGAAGAGCGGCACGTGCGAACAAAAAAAAAAAAAAATATCACAGCATATCCACGGGGTGAATGATGATGAGTGGGCGAAGCTCCGGAGGGAATCATCGGTAAACCGTGAATGTTTCGCGTAAATCGCCCAGTCGATCATCATGTAAAGGCGTGAGAAACACTGTATTCGTACGCTGGGATCTCGCGTTTAAGGGGGATATGCTGTGCTAGAGCCAGGCCTGCGCGGAACTGCAGGACAGTAACAGCGTAAGCAGGAGGAGCTACTTTCTTAGAGGCCACTTTAAACGCTTGAGGAAACTAGTGCAAGTAGAAGTGGTAGGTATCTGCTGCGCCATAACTTATCATTTTGCCAAGTAGGGAAGTACCCACTACGCCATAATTACCAGTGCCTCCGTAATGGGTTCAAAGCTACAAAGCACGCAGCTCTGTGTTCTTTCAAATGATGCCTCGACCTCGTTATACAATCCATTTTCGCGTCGTGTAGCGGTGTATTACTATTTTTCAACATAACATTACGTTTGTTAATGCGATTCCACGGGAGACATTATACCTGTTTAGGTCCTTTAGCGATAATTTTTCAACCACAGGCGTAGCTCAGTGACGCTCAGTGCGTAAATAGTGTATGCGTGTGCGCTTTTGATTGCGTCTGTACTTTGTTCAAGAAGGCAATAAAGAAAAAAAAAAACAGGCGTAGCTCAGTGGTAGAACGCTCCACTGCCACGCCGAGAGCCTGGGTTCGAGTCCAGGCAGAGGACACAACTTTCGGAATTTTTTTTTTTATAAACGTAGACGTGGCTACGTACATCACCAACGAACACCATGGGATGTACAGACCCACGCCCTAAGGAGCCTCGCCCCTAAAAAGGAACACAGGCTGAGAACAGAAGTTGCTCCTATGGCATGTGTCCCCCCCTCCACCCCACACCACCTGCGCCGCACCAACAATGCATTTCACCAAAAGCTTGTGGCGAAAAAAATGTAACTACACTGTTTAACGCCGTTGTTCTCCTAGAGCTGGATGGGGGCTCCGCACCCGAAAGTAGACTTTCTGGGAGAAACATTGTTAGCTTGTGCATACCTGAACCTTTCGTTGTCTTCGTTAACCCTCTACCGTATCTAATGGACTCAAGGGTTCCCTTTGAAAGGTTTATGCCTGTAGGCTGGAGAGTATTGAACCTGCATATGAGATACGATTCCCTGTATTTTCTGTCCCTCTGCGGGCGGAAATTTCCTTGAAGTATGTAGAGTTTCAGTTCATCGAAATTATGACCTGTCATATTAAAATGCTGCGCCACTGCCTTCGGCAGGTTATTCGCGGTGTCCACGCGGTGCCCGTTTAATCTAACATTAATTGGTTGAACAGTTTCACCGATGTACTGCCTGTGACAGAGTGAACATTCAAACATGTAAATAACGTTTGAACTAGTGTAAGTGAAACTTAATTTTACATGATGGGCATAGTCACTTCCCGTGCTTTTAACTTTAAGATCATTTTGAATATGCTTGCATCTGGGACGAGAGAAGGTTATTACGCAGGCGGTGCGCTGAGGGCTTACTTTGGCATGACCCTCTGAGCTTCTCTTCTAGTTTATATAGAACGAGACACACACACTCGCACGCCCACGCACATCATTGTCATCATCATCACATGTCATCACCCTCAGGGGCTATCATAATCTCGAGCAATGAATGTAACTTGGCTTCCATAAGCGATCGCGGTCGCGATTCATATTTGCATATTGAATGTTACAGTGCGTTTCGGTAGTGCTGCTTGCTCGTGCAGATTGTTTCATTAGTTATCCTTCTCATTTGAAGCAGCATAACACAGATGCCGCTAAGCAAACCCCTCCAGTAATTCATTCACAACCTCCTCTTTCACTATAGCACCTGTAGTCCTACTTACTCCTTCAACACTGTGGTACAGCGGGTGTGGTGCTCGGCTGCTGACCAGTATAGCACGCGGGTTCGACCCTGGCCGCGGCAGTCTTGTTTGAGATGGAGGCGAATACGCTAGAGGCCCGTGTACTGTACGTTATCAATGCGCGTTAAAAAACCTCAGGTGATGGCCCTCCTCTATGGCATGTCCCATCATGTCGTGCTTTTTGGCGTCCAAAACACCAGCAGTTATTATTATTAGTCTTACTTACACCCTCTTAAATAGGTACAGTCGTTTATCTACTTACTTAGAAAAGTAATATTTGTATTCATAAATATTATTACGATTTCATTGTGTTTATATATATTCATAATATGTATTTATTGCGTTTCTTGTACTTATAAGTATTTATTTTCTCCGTAGCTCAGTACTAACTGCTGCTGTTAAAAAGCGAACTCCTGCAACAGCCTTTGAGTGAGCTCTGGGGTCCCCCTGTATAATAATAGCCGGCCATTACATGTATACTGCACTATAGAACTCATTGATTGATTGATCGCTTCATTGATTGATTGATTGATTGATATTTTGATGGGACACTTACCTTTTTCCCATCCGCTTGTCTGTCTCAAATATTTATCATGGACGCAGCTGTTCACGCTAAAAGGTAAAAGGTTGGCTTTGTGCGTCTGGATATACCTTCACGAGCAAGGAACACTTACCTTGACGATTGATTGATTGATTGATTGATTGATTGATTGATTGATTGAGAGAGAGAGCTCTTTATTGAAAGGGCAGAGAACTTAGCCGGCGTTGAAATATCCCTGACATGCCACTCGGCGTGGGGAGGGAGTTTGGGGAGAGAAAGACGAGTAGAAAGAAGTGCAAGATACAACGAAAAAGAAAAGAGAAAGAAAAATTGGGCTTTGTGTTCCTGACTATGATGCCTAATTGCGTCCAAAAATATTTAACGATTGATTGATTGATTGATTGGTTGGTTGATATTGTGATGGGACACTTACTTTTTCTTTCACACCCGCTTGTCTGTCTCAAATATTTATCTTGGAAGCATCTCTTCACGCTAAAAAGATGGGTTTGTGCGTCTGGGTATACCTTCACGAGTAAGGAACACTTACCTTTGATGTCACTTCGCAGCGCATGTATTGACCTTTGACTTTCGTTGATACTCACTTTGATCTTTCTCTTCTTTTTGTTTACCGCCAGCTACATGCCACAACGGGAAGAGCCCGCTGTCGACAGATCATCAGTGTTTTGAGTTGCGCAAGACTGTGGCGCGGAGATGGACACACTGCGTTGGCATCCCAGCACCCGCGCTCACTTCTCCTCAGGCTTCCCTGTCGTGGCCGTAACTGTGTGATATTGGCGACGCTCGCAAGGACATGGCGTGCTAGCCTGTTTTCTTTCCTGGTCAATTCTAAACGTGTCATATGTGGCAACTGTGTCGTGCAAATCAGTTCCCGAGTCATCTTTCACCAGCTACTGTTCCGAAGCTCCTTGGCCCTCTACGTCATGTGTCAAGCACTTGTGCATCCCATCCAAGGCGAAAAGTGTGTCATCTGTACAAAATAAAACCCTTTATCCTTTCGTCGTTACCACCGGCTACTTGTCAGTTCACCTGTTTCATTCTTTTTACAGCTTCTTGTGTGCTGGAGCTTCTTCAACGGCTTAGTCTTTAATCAACCGCGGCAGGTAAGCCCTAAACCACATATTCAAATGCTTACACGCTACGTCTGTTTATGCAGTTTCATTTCTCTGCCTTCACATGCCGGTTTTCGAGTTATGGAAATTAATTGCATGGGCAGGCTCGTTCTGAAATACCCAGCTCAGCTTTGGTTCAGTGATTTGTTTCAAGTTGACGCCTATAACATGCAACTACGATGTAGCTATCCATGATAGGTCCTTGTATTTTTTTTCCTTCTTCATTTTTTTTCTTTATTTTTTCACAGCTTAGCTGTGCATGGCTAGGTTCTGGCAGACCACGTCCGCAGACATAACGATTCGTTGGGACATCTAAAAGTGTGAGCAGTGTCTCATGCACGAAACAAGATGTGAAACCAAGTAACAGCTAAAGTGAATTAAAGGCACATTAAGAGGACTAACCGCGACATGTTACTCAAATGTTAACTAAAGGAATGAAATGTTAATGTGATTCAAATGTGCACAGAGTGAGCTAAAGATATAGTGTGTTGAATTGAGCTGTATATTTCTAGCCTCCTACCAGAAGTGCGTCTGTCGAGTCGCATGAACAAGGAATCTTACAGTGGTGGGCCAATCCCACGATCACGGCCTCGCGATCACGTGCACAGGCAAGCACAGTCGCCACAAACAGTTAATTCTTTTTGCCTTACATCGTTCATGTTCAAAACGAGTGTTTCTGCCGAAAAAGAGCCGAAATGAACTATAGTGCACACCCGGCTTCTGAGCGAGGTGTATCTTGAATTCAAGAGAAGGGGCTTTCCTGTACAAGATATTTCTGTGTGCGCAACAAGGCGACCCAGCGCGCACTCATGCCCCCCCCCCCCCCTAAAAAATAAAAAAGGGAATACATACAAAAATTTACCGCGTATCTGCGTGCTTCGCTGCAAATGTCGTCGAAAGGCGATAGTCTTCTGCCGGCCGTACTACGCTTCGCGGGATATGGACGCCATCTGGCAGCGCCGTCGGGAAACATGAGCTTGTGCAGAATCCCTGGGCAACTTGCCAGGTGTCAGCACCAAATCGTCGCTATGCACCAAAAGTCCTTCTTCGTGCATAGCATCGCATCTTTAGCGCAGCCTAAGAAACACTAGGGTCTTTTTGAACACTAGGGTCTTTAGGATTACGTATCTATGTATTTACTAGTAAAGGAACACACCATCGCATATCTGAGGCGCAACATCAATACTTACGTATTGATGTAGCGCCTCAGATATACGTAATATTTGCTTTTTGACCGACAATGTTCACATCTGTGAACGCAGATACCAGTTCAAGATGGCTGGGCGTTAGGCAAGTGCTTAAACTTTGGCCGGGTGGCTGAATCGTGTGACAGGCAGACAAACAGAAAGACAGACCAAAATTTCTACGTTCAAGTATCCCAAGAAAGACTATATAGTCTTTAATAACTCTAGGTGGAGCTACATGCCCGGAACAAGCGTTTGCATTGTCAATCTGAAGGGCACATTTCTTTACACTTCTCTCCAAGAAAGCCCGCATGCACGTGTCCTTTTTGATCAGCGTGTGAATCAGTTGATATTACCGCGCCGAACAAACGGGTTCAGGAAAGGCGTTGATTGCTGCTGCTTCACGCATTTCGGACAATCCCCTTTAGTGACGATGTTTGCACGGCTACTTGAACTTTGTAACGGGCATAAGGTCGTACTACCATGCCATGTGCAAGACTGCGCATGTGCCTTTGATAATCGCGTCAATCAGCATCAGCCCTTTCGCTTGCACGGAGAATGATGCCGCACGGAGCAAAGGCTTTTCTTGGAATCGCTGCCAGCCGTACGACGGTTATAACGATCGCAAGGCTACACCATTTGCCACAAAACCAGCCTCGGTACGGAAGCTTCACGCATTTCGTGCAGCTATCTGTTTAGAAGACGATCGCCTTGCCTAATTCTAAGTTGTCTGTGCCATGTTGTGATCGCAGTGAAGAACGGGGCAGTCCCAAAACTCATGACCCACGAGTTTAAAGATCTAAGGAATTAATAAGACTTATGAGTACTCCGGCCACTCACTCATGACTTACTATATTTTCTAATGTACCATACGCTCCAGAACTTGTACCACTATGCGCGTAGTAGAGGCGGTCAATCTCGTGTCACAATGTCATTTATACATAGCATCCGTGACGGAAGACAACGCAATATACATGTAGGGCCGTACGCGCCAAACGATATCTTTGCAACAATAGTGAGGAGGTCGAAAAATTGCCAGGGAAGGACGAGGCAGCGATTTCACTTTCAGTCGTCAAATTATTATGGGCTGATTACCTAGGGGACGTCTAGGAGCCCTTAAGCCCTGGCGGTCCCTCGGCCTGCCGGACTGCGTGAACCTGATCGCCCGGATACGAAATAAGTAGCAAGATCTCCGACTGATCTCCATTCCAAAACGATTTGTTCTGTGCGGGTGCTCGGAAGCAAGCCCAGGCTATGTGAATGAGATCCGTTATTTCCTGGAAAAGCCGTTAAGAGACCACGAAACATTAGACACGCTATTTTTAACGAAAACGCAAAACTTCTCAAAGAGCACTTCTGCCTGTCTATCAAATGTAGTACAAATGCAATGAGCGCGGGAAATTGTTCGGCTTTCTTTCGCGATTCTCTATATAACCCACGATAAAGTTGTTTTCAGATCGATAAAAGTGTCTTCTATTCAATTTAATGTACCCCTCCCCATCTCCCCCTTCTAGAACAGTCCGCCTACCTTCATCCACAAGGAGCGCTGCTCTTGGTGCCGTCATGTTGTGAACTTGCTTTTGTCCCAAAGATATTACATCTCTGCACTCTCACGCTAGGACCGAAAGCCTCATTCGAACTTCTGTTTTGCTCGAGGCAAGAACTTCTAAGGCCACGGCTTCGAAGGCCACCCGGTCGCACACGCTCGCATCATAGCTTGTGTGTTTGGAGGTGTTCGGTTTATCTGCGGATTTCTTTCGCAGTCAGCCTCGCGTCCCGTGCCTCGCCATAAGTGATACGCTACCAGCTGGAACCTGCCGTTGCCCTTGGTCAGTGCCCACGGAGCAGATTTCCCAAGCGGCTTTCTGTCGTGCAAGCCTGCGCTACTCCATTCCCGGAAGAGCGGGAGCGTTAAGCCCCAACGTCAAATTCCTTCCGTCATGGCGACCTCCATCCATGCAATGGCTGTGAATGGAGAGCACAAGTTCGTGTTCGCTTTGCCCAAGTGGCTACGGCTCCACAGTGCTGCTGACGTTGTGCTCGCTGCTGCAGATATGATCACAAGAAGGCGATCGCTCATATCATCGCAACTTCAGTGTTGTCTAGGTGTTTCCATGACTCCATGTGGAACATAAAGCCGAATGCGGAAGCAGCTCTTCACCGCGCTTCGCTCAAGTACAGCGGCCATGTTGACGCCAGTACGAAATATCATCGTGCATAAGTCTCTTCACGTCTGACGGCGGCAATGCTTCAGCGTATCGCCACTAGTATCGACCGGCCCCCTCAACGCAAGGCACGCTTGGAACGCTGCTACGTTGCACGCTTTCGCGGTACCTTGAGTGCTTAGCGCCATAGGATGGTGCTCGCGATGCGCACTTCATCGCTTCTCACGACGTCCACCCTTGCATTCAATAAAGAGAAAGAGATGAATGCGCATAAATATGTTTTTTTTTTATTTATGTGAGGTACCGCGCGCATCAATCATGATTAAAGTTCCGCCAAACTTCCGACATTTCCGACTACGCCTCCGTAATACTGAAAGGAAAGCTCTTTATTTCCCTTCTTTTCACCGGCTCCACGTGTGGCCGTTAATCAACTCAGCATAGGTTCTTTTACCATTATCGTGCACGACAGCGACATGCCACGACACAAAGCGCAGGCTGGGAACCGTAGCTTCAATTTTCTTTTGCCCGTCTGTTTTCAGCACACGTGCCATATTTGTCAGCGATCGACCTACAACCAACCCTGCGGGCAGAAACAGAGGAGGAGGAGGAAACAACTTTATTGACACTAGGTCAAGTGAGGGCGGGATAGGGAGGGTAACGGGAAAAGGAAAACGGTGGGCCCTCAGGCCGCCGTAGGTGGCCGAATGTCCTTGAGCCTCGGCGACCTCTATGGCCCAGCGCACAATCCGGAGTTGATCATCCGGACGTGAGCTGCGCAGAGCAGCCTCCCATCGCTCCTGTCGCTCAGTCCCTTCAAAAGGAGGAGTTGGTTTGTTGGGGCAATTTCGATAAATGTGGTCGAAATCAGCTCTCGGACTTGGGCAGAGACGGCAGTTTGGCGAGGTGTCGCCAGGATGAATTTTGGCATTGATTAAATGAGACTGCAATGTGCTAGTTTGCAGTCGGCGCCAAACTACTTGTTCGGTCTTGTTCAGACGTTTATGAGGCGACGGGTATTGCAGGCGAGAATTGCGATAATGCAGGGTAATTTCATGATAGGTTAGTAGGTGTTCCCGCGCACTGCGAAAGGAAGGTAGGCCGTCCACTGCCCCTGTTGACGAGTACTCGGGCTTGTTCGTGAGCGGCCGCATTCCCTGGGTGTCCACAGTGCGCTGGAACCCATAGCAGGGCAATTAAACGTTGAGGAGAAGGAATTGATTGTAGGATACGGTAAGCGGGTGCGTGAATGCGGCGCATGGCGAAGTTGCGAATCGCCGTTTTTAATCTGAAAATATATATTCAGCCCGAGTCTGAGCAATTGCAAGGGCAATGGCGGCTTCTTCAGCCTCAATAGGTTGAGCCACACGGTCAAATGTGGCGCAACTAAGGAGTTTATGGGCATTATCTGTGACAGCCACTGCGAAGGCAGGACGATGGGAGTATTCTGCCGCATCTACATAAACTGCTGGGAGCGAAGGTGGGAATCGCTTATGCAATGCCGTGGCCCTGGCTACCCTCCGGTCATGATTGTAAACGGGATGGGTATTTTTCGGTAGTGGAGGGATGTAGAGACTGTCGCTGACGCTATCGGGAGGAGAAGTCACGGAGGAGGTGCGTCCTATGAGATTGATTTGGAGGCGCTGAAGGAGCTGCCTGCCTGTTTCAGACTGGGAGAGGCGTGTGTACTGGCTTCCACAGAGCTTCCACTAACTGGTTACTCGACTTGCTGAACACAGAGCCGTCATCCGGAATTCAGGAGATGCACGTTTAAAAGGGTAGAGCGCTTGCAGAATTATTAAGTCCTCGTTTACTGATACGTCGTTGCGTCCTTCATAATGGTCGTCAATATTGCCTATAACGATTTCATACTCATTGTGAAGTACGTTCATTGCCAATCACTATTGGTTTAGCGAGTTTACAATTTACTGATCACATTTTTATACTGGAAAGTGGTACACTATGGTCGCGTGTTTGCTTTTTCATTTATTTCTGTGGAGCCGCTAGCTGTCTTATTTAGTCCTTTTACCTGTGAAGTAGTGCAAACATTGGCAATGCGATTATTTTTAGCTTCATAATTCACTTTATACTATGTCGTTTTCACTTATTATGCATCACTGTGGATAACCTCAATGTGCGTCATTTGAACACGCGAACATACAGTTGCCTTATAGTAACGTTGTAATCTTATCTATACGTAACCACAGCCTCATGCCACATTCTAGTTAGAGGAGACTATAAAGACAAGTCATAAACACAAACATCATGCTGAACATTCCCGTGCTCGGTAAAGGCAACTTGAACGTTGCAGTAAATGCATGGCCAGTTCCCTGCGATAAGCTGTTGTAAGCTTGTAATCGAGCTTTACTTATCCTTCGAGGCACAAAGTCTGTCGGAGTCTTGGCATTAGTTTTATTTTAATAATTACGTTTCCTGCGGCTTCACGTCCAACAGCCACAATATGGTTGTGAAAGACGCTGTAGTGGAAGGCTCCGGAAATTTCGATCACCTGGGGTTCTTTAACGTACACTGACGTCGCACAGTACACGGTCCTCTGCATTTCGCCTCCGTCGAAATGTATCCGCCGCGCCCAGGATTCGATCCCTCGACCTTCGAATCAGCAGCCGAGTGCCATAACCACTAGACCACCGTGGCAGGGCATTAGTTCTATTTTGAACGGTGTGTGTATGTTCTCACGTTCGATAAACTTCGCCTAAAATTGAATTCCAAGAACTCTAATGCTTCCACCTCCTCACAGCGAGCAGCAACCGGCGTTCTAACGCAAGCACCACAGTCGTTTCGATCTCAAGTAGATGAAAGTCTGAGTTTAATTACCGTAATTAATATACAAATTGCAAGTAGTTCAGCGGTGTCTTAGCGCGACGACTGTTTCTCGTTAAACTTATAGCGTTTAAGTCAATCGAACGATCGCTTGCCTCTCTTTCCGCCGCAACGCTTCAATATGGCACAGCCAGAACCCGCTGCGGTTATCATGCCGATAGACATCATGTGTGCGGATGCGATCCTGTACTATGCATTGATCGTTTTACAATAGGCACCGATGACAACACCACGCCGCTTCTCGGCGGGCACGAAGAATTCAGTTCGATAAGGAAGTGCACGCGATGTGTAGGTGTGCACAGTTGTGCACAAAACATGGTTTTCGATCTGGTGGCAAGGATGTATGTATTCACGTCCAAGCACGCTATAGTGCAGTGACAAGCATGGAGGAAATGAAAAATAGGTCTTTGTGTTTTGTCCTCCGCATCCAGCGTGCGGACGCCCTGAGGTGCCGTTTTGCGAAGCAGTAGACAATCGCTGAGAAAATTTTCCGCGTCGCAGGTGTCGATTGGTCGATGGATGGACGAAGACAGGAGAGGACGGTCGATATGCACGCTAGTTAAGACTCGTATCTTCTTTCTCCTATTATTTTCTTCCACTATTATTTTCTTCGCCTTTTATTTCGCGAGTAATGAGCCGCCTTGCCTTATGGACCGCAGAAAGTACATTTCATTCCTTTTCCTGCTTGGTTGAACTGCGAATTTTCGTAGGCAAGCTCCGATGCTCTTTTTGTGGGTTTCCAGTCAATGCGAATAGAGGCACAAAAATACGAGCTTAAAGGGATACGGACACAAAATCTGAAAATTTCACGAAAACGCTGAGAATGAATCCTCAACGTGCGACTACACTGAAAGGAAGTAGTCACTTCGCTCATTTTTAGCGGATGGCTTTAATTTTGGTGTTCTCGTGAGCGCACGCCACGCCGCCCGACCCGCGCGGGTTGGAAGGCGTGACGTCACGGCACCCTCGTCTGATAGCCAGCGCGCCGGCCGCGGTCTTCGAAGCGTGCCGACGCCGCCATTGCGAGCATGGGGTCGAGTTACGGTGCCTCTACCAGAGATGAGTACGCGTCTGAAGACGAGGACCACTCCAAAGTGGCAAGAAATATAACCGCTTACGGTTACGAGCCTTCCGCGTCAAGCAGGTGGCCGTGGACGTGCCGGTCAGGCAGCCAGGCCCAGCAACATGGTAAGCTTTTTCTCTAACAAACTTAACGTGCAGTGGCAGCAGCTCGTAAAGTGATGCTACGTAGGATGTAAAATGCCTAGTTTCGTGAGCTACGTTCAGGCAGAGAGAGCTCTTACGGCTGAATCGTAGGTAGCATCATAGCTCGTCGCTTTGCGTTTACCTATGCGGTCGGCTTCCGCTGTGCAGTTTGTTCTTGCGCGACGAGGCACGGCATGTGTGGAGTTCTGCAGCCGTTTCATAGCCCTGTGTTTGCGGCTATAGTCACATCCACGCAATTAGAAGGTATTTGTGGATTATATTAATTATTATTATTATTATTATTATTATTATTATTATTATTATTATTATTATTATTATTATTATTATTATTATTATTATTATTATTATTATTATTATTATTATTATATGGGCGGGCGCGCTAGCGACCCGACGACCTATAACTAGCTACATTGAATCTGTGGCCATAGGCAAAGACTGACTGTGGCATTTACTAGGGAAATGCTACGCGAACAATCAATTAATGAAACCCGACGCATGATTATGCAGACACCTATGAAAGCTTGTCATTTTTTGCTTCAAGTTGAAAAGCAACGGGTGAAACAACAATGTAGATAAATGCGCGGCGTGTTTAGACCACTACACATGCGTGCTATAGTGTTTCTGTCGTGCTATAGTGTGGGGTTCATTCACTGGTTGTGTTCTTTTTATAAATTTATTATATGTCATCAATTAAAACAGCGCTGATATGCTTTCATTCGATGTCAGACGCAGCGAAAGTGTACGCAATATGAAAATATTATTTTGTGACAAAAGCATGCATTCCAGTGTCAACAATTTCTGTTACAAGCCGAGAATATGTGTTGTTGCACAGCCAATGAAAGGGTAATTTCTCTTCTTCAACAGGTGCTCCTGCGGACATCGCTGTGGTGACATGCCCACAGAGAAGAGAGGGTCTGTTGCACAGAGCAACAAAACGTGGCGAACACAGCTGAGCAGCATGCCGAGGCTTTTCAGCACAGCCGGGCTGGTCACTTCGACGAAGTGGTCCGCGCAAAAGAGGGGGACAATTTCTCAGACGGACCACTTGCAAAAAAACGCCGACAGGGATAAACAAGCGCACCACCACCACCGGAAAGACTGAGACAACTGCGGCCGACCTTGGTCGCGCGGGCGCGCCAGCGGGTGTGATGACGTCAAAATTCAGCTTTTGTCGGCGGCCGCTTGGAGGCAAGGTGCAACAGAAAATCGTAAAAAAAGAGACGTTTCTCGTTCTTTTTTTCAAAGCGGCTTGTTGTATTCGTCATTACCAATAGTCCAACTTTTGTTCTGACGCAAAAAAAAAAACACCCGCCAACTTTTGTGTCCGTGTCCCTTTAAGGCTGCTGCAAAATGTATTGGCCCCCAAATGGCAGGGTCTCAAGGTGCACAGAAAATAATATTACGGTGCTTGTTCATAAAAGCA
This sequence comes from Hyalomma asiaticum, assembly GCA_013339685.2. Lineage (NCBI taxonomy): Eukaryota > Metazoa > Arthropoda > Arachnida > Ixodida > Ixodidae > Hyalomma > Hyalomma asiaticum. The sequence goes on from JABSTT010002848.1 coordinate 34,828, forward strand.
TGAGCAAAATTCGCGATTCGTCAATTTTCTAATGTTAACTTCGTTACCATACGCAACTCAGTGCAGTGAAACATACAAAATTTGCTGTGAAGCTATCAAGACTGAAAGAGGCCCTGCAAAATTTTTTTAACTTAGCAAACGCGACGATTCCGTGGTCGAGACTCGTATGAACGCGTGAACACGAACAGGTGAGCCGAATATTGTTGTATCGCAGACAGCGCTGATTACGCAGCTTCGTTTCAAATACAGCTGAAGATCACCTCCTCTTCTCTAGACCAATTACGAAATAGTTTGGTGTCAAAGAACAAATGAAGATATGTCGTCCGGCTGGGGGCATCGAACCTACGACCGCCGCGTCACGGATCGGGCGCCCTCACGACTCAGCCACTGCAGACTTCGTACGAGACGCGCTATAAAACAGTTTCCTACGTTTGAACGAGCAGATGCAGCGAAGGGCGCGTGCCCTTAACACGTGTACGCATGGACACACTCCCGCCGCCGCATCAGCTGGTTGTTGTATATGAAAGAAGATGAGGATGAGCTCGTGGGGACTTAGAATAAAGAAGATGATGTTCACGTATCGGATGCATGGTCCCTGTGTGTTCTAAATACAACACTGGTGTGACGTCACGCTTTCCTCCTCGCACCACCTCACGGCAATCAGATTGCGCCGCACCAAGATGAAGAAGATCAAAACAATGCGCGTTTGCGCGCGCGCTTCTTCACTGGCGCCCATGTCATCTGCCCACTATACTAGCACGTGTTCTGGGAGTGAGGCAGAAGACCCCACCAGCCACGCTGCGAAGTGGGTATGCGGCTGGCTGCATCTGGACAGCAGCCTGGCGACACTCAAGGGCCTCTGCGCCTCTCCAGCCGGCAGCCGCTGCGGGGATCCTGAGACTCTCGAACACCTCCTCTGTGCCTGTCCCGGACTGCACAGGAACGTTAGAGGGTCATCACAGCCTACCGGAGGCAGGGGACTTCCAGCCACCACACTCCACCACTTGCTGTTCCCGTCTCGTCCCCATCTACCAGCGCTGCAGAGTCTGGTCGACATCCTAGATGAGACAGGCATCGCAGCCTTCCGCTGAGCCCCGGTCGCCATCCCGCCCCTCCCCTTCCCGCCGGCTTACTTCGGCCGCGCTGAACAAGCCTTCACATCTTTCATTACCTTTCTGTCCTCTTTATGGCCTATTATCCCCATCCCCAAGACGCTGCGCCGTGCTCCCAGTTAGGGCTGCAGAAATAAGCGTCTTTCCCTTGCCATAATCACTACCACCTCCACCACCATATTTGAATGATGGATTGTGATGACTATGGTGATGATGGTGATGATGATCATCGTCATCACCACCCCCACCACGCCGTTTCGCTAGCCTTGCGCAACTAGTGCAAGCTGTCCTAACTAAGCGACGTGGCGCAAGTCACAAATATTTTTTTTTCGCACTTTTATTGCTGTCTCTAATTTGGCACGAGTGATGTATACTAGATGAGCGCATGTTCGCTGTGGTCTATATTTATTGAGACTGGAAATAAATTAGTTGTGAGTCTGCGCCTCTGTCTGATTCCTTCGCTCCGCTCTCTTGTTATTTTTGTAACGTTGCGCCACGTCGTTCAGTTAAGCTATGTACAAACTAGCCCAAAAACAGTGCTCTGTTAAGCTGTTCTAATTTTTTTGCAGAGGCTGGCAGCACTTTAGTCGTCATAA